>JAMLFY010000844.1:0-22357 GCA_030441495.1 Dalbergia oliveri
AAGTCTTATCAAGCTTGGTCCTAAAAGCCCTAGAAAATAAGAGCTTGCTCAAGTAAGGATTGCTAGATTAGCTCCAGAAGTCTCCCACTTGTTCTTCAGGATGATTCTATCTTTTTTATCAGATCAACAAGGCAAGAAACTAAAATAATCAAAAGCATCTTATCCTTGTACCAATTAGCATCAGGCCAACTCATCAACCTGGACAAATTGGAGATCCTTCAACGAAATGTACCAATAAACAGAAGAATTGATATCCAATGCTGGTTAAATATTAAGGCGAGAAGCCACTCTAAATATCTGGGCCTTCCAAACTTTGTTGGTAGATCAAAGAGCCAGGTGTTTGAATTTGTCCAAGACCAAGTTTGGAAGAAGCTAAAGGGGTGGAAGAGAGGGTGCTATCCAAGGTAGGGAAGAAGTGCTCTACAAATCAGTAGCCTAAGCCATTTCTAATTACATTATAGGTTACTTATTTGTTGCCTCAAGACCTTTGCTGGAAAATTGAGTCAATGATTAGTAACTTTTAGTGGGGAAGAAGAGTGGAGTAAGGAATATCCATTGGCTAAGCTGGGAAATATTGAGTAACTGAAGAGTGAGAGGGCCTAGGTTTTAGTGTTTATAGGCTTTTAATAAAGCCCTCCTTACAAAGCAGACCTAGCAACTTATCAACCATCACTACACATTTTAGGCCTAAGACAACACTTTTTAAAGGCAACGCTTGAAACCGTTCCAAGTTAGTATAGGTAATGCTTTTTTGAATATAGAGCTTTGACAACGGGTTTTAAGGCAACACTTAGAAAACATTGTCTTAAAACAAAAAGACAACATGTTGAAACTGTTGTTGTATCTTGTACAAATAGGTAATGGTTTTTTAATCAATTGTTAACATTTTGAAAGCACCGTCTTTTAATTTCTAATAGGCACAACAATTAAATCGTTGCCTAAACTAATTGCCGCCACTCTAAATGTGTTTTCCCACTAAAATTTTTTTTCCACTAGAAATTTATCAACTCTATCAAAAACAAATGAAAAACTAATTTTACACTATACTTACATCAAATCCCTAGATTTTTCATATCTTCCCAATTAACTTCGTCCTGCTAAACATCTACCCCTTAATTTTGTCCTTTCAGCCACAACTTGAACCCTTTCATCCTTGGCCTTCTGAACCCATTATCTGCCCAGCCCGAGCCCCAGCCTTGATGTCACTCTCTCTTTCCCACTCACACAAACAGAAACTCGTTCCCCTTCCCTCTTTGACGCAGGACTTTAGATATGTTTCGCCATTCGTTCATCATTGCGCCTCATTCCTATCACCGTTGCAATGAGAGCCTGTCACTGTCAAGCCTCTTCGCGTCAACAACCTGTCACAACGACTGTCACCCACGTCTCAGCCACGCTGCGGACACGCCCGAACAACTACCTCATTCTTCAAGCAGTTCCTCGGGTTGGAGTTGCTTTCCTTGGGTCCGCTCCTTCAGGCCTCTGAAGGTTCCTCCGGCTTCACCGGTTTGCTTCGAGCCGCCACCTGTCGCTCACTCCACTTTGAAAGTTTCTCTGAACATCAGCTCAGCTTCCTAGGCTCATTCAACCTGACTAGAGGTAGTCACTTATCTGATTCTGAACAAAAATTAAATTCGTTGTTAGGGTAAATCTATGAATTGGGATACCAGGATAATCTTTAGGATTTTGTTCATTGTGTTGTTGGGGTTAATCCTAAAGAATAAGTGCCAAAAAAATACTTTGAATACTAAATTACTAAACTAAATTCTACAAAAGTATGATAAATTTTTCATCACCCTTAAACTACAATTCATTTTTATGTGTCAACATGACTTTGTTAACTTCTAGGAAATTGCATATTTCTTGTTTTGTTTTGGTGTGAGAGTAGTATTATAATGGAGTATGTATGTTCAAATTTTTGGGTTATGATTTATACATTGTCTTGAAATTTTGTGTTGTAGTTTATAGCAGTTTATTGTGTATGTGTTTTTATGTTGATCTTGTTTTTACATATGTCAATTTTTTTCTAGAGGCAAAACTTTGCACTTTGCATTTTGCATTTGTTCCTATAATTTAGGTTATGACCTATTACCTGCATACTACTTGTATTTCTTCCTGGTTTGGGTGGATCAAGAGCAATAGGAAAACCAAAAGTATCCCTCCAATTAGCAGCTTGGTCACTATACTAGTTAATGTTGGAATAACACAAAACTTTCTTCTTTAAATCCCTAGAATAAAACTCTTTTCTTACCACCGCATCTTGTTCATGAAATCTATGAATTCCATCAATCATATCATCCAAGACATTTACTAGAATTCCATGATTAATCAACTGGAAAAATCCTTGCAATATAGAAAGATTCTGTGTGATTTTTATTGGAATGGAGTTACTAAGTTAGCATTGCTTGTTAATTGGGGATTAATTGAATGTATTACATTGGGTAAGTTTTGATTTCATTATGGAAAGAGAAATACTAAAGCATCAATCTTTTATGAGCATGTGTTCTTTGCTTTTGAGTTTTTAGTTTTGAGATGACATTCAATTAAGCTTTCTTTCCTCACCTATGCTATGATTTTGGTCACATCCCTGCACAAAAATGGTTGTCAATGCTTTGCTAAGAATGGTTTACACCTCTAAATGAGATGTGTGTTGTTATTAATATGTGTGTGTTGAGTTTAAATTTGTAGTTTTGATGTATTGGAAAGCAATTACTCTTATGTTGCTTAGTATAAAGTTACATTAACATTGTCCTTATTCTCTATTCAAAGGGAATTGATCAAGAACTTGAGAATCTTTGGTGAATACTAGTGGAGTTGTGGATCACAAATAGCACCATGATTTTTTAAGAAATTTCTATAATTTTCCTTTTTATGTGCTTCCATTGTATGTGCTATGTCTTTTTGCATTTCTTCTTCATATTTGTGCCCTTTCTATGTTTCCTTTATCTTTGGATTATCAATGTCATCCATTTATAATTCACTCAACAAGTTGACTAAAGAACTCTTCTCACCAACTTATACAATTTTTAAAATCCCTTTCTTTTTCTTCTATGTCATATGCTTGTAATCAGGGATCAAGAAGTATTCACTTCTTTTTAGTGTTAAGTCATTTTATTTAAATGTTGATATTTACATGTATCATAAAAATAAAATCTTGATCTTTGTTCATATATATACTAGTGGATCAAACTATATATTTCTAAATTAAACCTTGAAGATAATGAAGTTGCTTCTACAGTTTGAAACTATTATTCTACCCTTTGCTTTTTTTTTTCTTGTGAGAGACATGCTACTAGAAGTTTAGAATCAAGGAGGATGTTAGTTGCCTAGAATACGGGGCTGTAGATTAGTTGTACTCGTAGAGTTTTGTAAAAAGTGAAAATTAGTGATTCTATTAATTTTTTTTATGTAGTTTTGTTTGGGGATTAGTTATGAGGATGTATTCCAAGTAGTGTTTGGCAAAGAGAGACCAGGTTGAGTTGGTGCTTTGAAGTAGTACAAAGTTCTTTGAAGAAGAATAAAGAAATTAACAAGCTTAAAGAACAGCATGCCATGGAAAAGGAATCGTAGGAAAGTAAACTTAAAGAAACAAATGACAAGGTGCAAGGATTACAGGATCTTATTCATGTTTTGCTTGAACAAAGCAACTCAAATTTGAATATTGAATAAGCATTAGCGCATTGCGATGAAGCAGTCCACCTAATGGGAATGGGCTTTCCTCTACATCAACTCATATTCCAAATCATGACTAGATATGGTAAATAAAGTTGCAATAAAGAAACATAATAACTACACAAAGAGCCAAAGGTATGTTCATGTCAATGTGTTTGATAAGTATTAGAATTTTTTTGTTGTTTCTTAGCTATGCTGATCTTTATATACTACATTTGGTGACTTGACATTCCATTTGGAGCCTAGATATTGAAAGAATTATTATGGTTCAGTCTACTTTATCACCCAGCCTTTAATATTAGTTGTAAAGTTGTTTTGGGGTCTACACTTTTTAGAGGTTAACATATCTTTTTTTACACATTCAAAGATGTGTTAGATTATGATTTCATAATTTAAGTTTCTTGGTTCTTGGTCACAAGTGGAGGATTAGATGGTTGTAAATTTAAGCTTGTAGGTTCCCATCGCTGCATGACATGGTTAAGTTTGCAGATGAACATCCTATTTGGTTACTTTCTTATTTAATTTGTGCTTTCTTTTTGTACATATTGCATTTTTGTGGTTTTGCTTTGAGACTTGGACCCGGTTGTATTTGTTTATTGGTTATTTTGTGAACTCTTGGTAAACTTGTTGATGGATTGTAATCCTTTGTTTTGCTCCCTTCCTCCTTCAAGTGGTTGAGCATTTGCTGGTGCTAGATTATAGAATCAAATTGATATTCTGTATATATTGCTTTTCAAAAGTCAAGATCTAGGTGATCATTATGATTTGTTGTTCTGTCTAAGTTGTTATAAGTCAATTTCCATTATTTTTGTTGTAACACGTGTAGGAACTTTAGGAGTTGGTGTATTAGTATTTGACATATTAGGTTTTATGTAAATATAGTTATTCATTAAATTAAGCTTGATAATATTTTGGTTTTTAATTGTTGGGTTTATGTTGCAGATTGAGTTTATGCATGTGCAACTAAGTAGGCTGAGAGGAGGACTAATATAAAGGACATAAAACATGTAATGGATGTGATTATGATGGGCACCCTTTATGCGTTGCATTTTATTCTAATTTAAGACAACGGTTCATAAGCATTGTTTTTTCTATGGTTAAAGGCAACGGTTTTTCTCGTTGCTTTTTGTTATTGTTTAGGCAACTTATAAAAAACGTTGTCTTTTCTCTGGTTAAAGCCAACTTTTAGGCAACTAATTCAAAACGTTGCATTTTCTAATATTTTAGCCATTAATTAAAAACCATTGCTTTTTCTCAATTTTTTTTTTTAGTCTCAAATTTGATATTCTTAAAACTAACCATTTTTTTTAATATCAAATTAAACTATATATATAACCTTTTGATATAAATTAGAATCCACCTTAATGTTGAACAAAAAATTAATTAACCGATTGAAATTCATAATTAAAATAAACCATTATTAAATAATCAACTAAGTAAAGAACTAAGTAAACTAAATCATCTTAAGCATATATGGTAGTCCATAATATTGGTTGATACACACATGTCTAAATAAAAATAAGTCCAAAACACAGTGTTCCCTTTGAGCTAATTTGTTGCAGTGGCATGAGGACTCCCTTGTGAGCAGGTGCTTGAAGGCTAGGTACTTCCCTAGGAAACCTATTCTGGAATGCGAGGCTGGACACAGACCAAGCTATACCTGGAGAAGCATTCACATGGCAGCCTGGGTGGTTAAACATGGGGGCTACTAAAGAGTTGGAGATGGCCGCAAAATAAGCATTTGGAAAGATAACTGGCTGCCTACCCAAAATGGCCACAAGGTTTAGAGCACTAGGAGTGAAATGCTAGCAGAGGCCATGGTGTCTGAGCTTATTCTGGAGGGCAGTAGAAGGTGGAATTCCAACCTGATTCACGAGGTTTTCCTACCCTTTGAGGCGGATCAGATTCTCAACATCCCACTATCAATGCACGAAGGACTAGCCAAATACGTATGGGGTGAGACCACAAATGGTAAGCTCACTGTGAAATCTGCATACCATTTAATTCGAAGGGTGGATACCATACAGAATGCAACAAGCTCATCTAACCCCATCGGGAAGCCCCGTTTGGCAAAAGTTGTGGAAACTAGACGTTCCCCCAAGTCTTTGCACCTAATATGGTGGATCTTTAGTAACTTCCTGCCAGTTCGAGCAAATCTTCCGAGGATGGGGTAGCTTTAGACCCAATATGCCCAAGATGCAAACATGGAATAGAAACAACAAAACATGCTTTGAGGGACTATGCCTAGACGACCAAACTATGGGAGGAGAGCCCACTTGCACTGGCCAATGCTCAGATGGACCAACCCATAAAGAAGTGGCTAAGTGACGTGCTGGAAAGCCTAGAAAAGTAGAAAATTGGAATGTTCACCTCTCTTGCTCACAGTGTGTGCCTCAACAGAAACAAACTCTGTTTCGACAAGAAAGACACCCTAAGAGAAGTGGTCATCTCTAATGCCACATCGGCTCTGGAAAGCTTTAGAGTCGCACAACGCAACCACGGAGAACAACCGGATCTACCTCGAACCGCCACACAAATTCAATGTAACCCTCTAATGGAAGGCCATTTTAAACTCAATACCGATGCTACGGAGTTGAGCGAAGAACTTGGGGGTTAGGCGCTGTGATCCGTGACTGTCAAGGGGCCATTATGCTATCAGCAATGGAAGCGATAAGGATGTCAATAGAGCCACAGACAACAGAAGCAATGGCGATGGGGATGGGTTGCAATTGGCATTGGAAGGTAGCCTTTGGATTTCGAGGCTGATACAGATTGTGTGGAGTTGGCTACTATCCTATGCTGAAGAAGATTTGATTATTCCTACTTGGTCCTGATAGGGCCCACCTGAGGTGATGAACCTAGCTACTCTTGATGTACTCCCTAATGGTTTTCCTTAATTTTTGAGCTGTTAAAATTGTATAGCAAAGCATATCGAATTTCATTTGTTTGTGGAATGTCCAAGCTAAACAATTATTATTAGAATTTAGTTCCTATGTAATGAAAGTGTAAAATTTATTTATCCTACATCTAATTAAATTGGTATAACTTCAAATAATGAATGAGAGATTAACCACTTTTACTGATGTGGTAATTGTTAAATGTGTAAAACTGCTTATTAATGCAGAGAAATTAAACTCTTTCTCTTAATGGTGACTACATGTCACATAGTCTATATGACTTAAATCAACAAACAATAACTGCATGAGAGACTAGTGTAGGTTTTAGTAAACCAAATAGGTCTCTGATAATTATTTACAAAATTATCTCTCAAAGAAATTCAACGTAATTTACTCCTAAAAATATGGATAGATGACTAGCTCGATAAGTTGTCGCACCCTATATGACGGGTGTCGCAATATTTATTTGTACAGGCCAAAACCAAGGTAGACATAAATGATAGTGCCAAAGAGAACAGATCATAATACGCCTTTTTTATTATAAATATATGTATTTTTCTAATATTATATTTTTATCTTTATAATCTAAATTTAGATCTCTATAAATATAAATATTTAGAATATATATTTAGTTGATATAAGTATTTGAATAAATATCTTAAAATATGTTCCTTAGCTTTTATAAATATCAGTATATTTAACGGTGTTAACTAATGATAGATACCCAAAAATAAATGAAAAAACAATAATATTATACTCGATTGATCATTGAATTTATCCTATTTAAATTTCCACTGAATAAATAAATGGTTAATAAATAAAAATTTAAATTAATTTATTGAATTATTCTCATTTCTTTAATATTTCAACTTTTTCCCTTTACTATATCTCTCCTAATAATATTTAATAGGAATTTATAAAAAAATAATTAATTTCACTTAAAATTTTTAAAATAAATAATTATTTAAGAAAATACTGTAAAAATCATGCGGAATAATCCATTCAAAAATGGGAGGGCATACTGTTGTGTATGTAGCAAGAGTTTCTCGTTATTTCCCTTAACCTGCTTAATAAACACACTGAAGGAGAGATGAAGTATTTTTTACAGGAGAGTCACGAATAAGTTTATGTATAATTTTATATATAGAATTATTTATAAAAATTTATATTATATTTTTATTTTAATTAAATATATCCTAAATTGATATCATAAGGAAATATATATGAGAAAAATAATTTATTATAAAAATCAAAGGAGTAAATTTTCACTGTTAAATTTTATATAAATAGTAAAAATTAAAATATAAAGTTATAATTTTTTTAATAAATATTAATTATTATTAATTAATTTTTAATTATAACTATTTATATATAATTATATAATTTAAATTTATTCCTTTTATTCTTATAATAAATCATTTTTCTGTGTGATAGTCAAATATCACCGCACGCTCTCTTCACCTGCATCTAGTGCAACTAGTATTATTTGTTTCTGTACTTCAAATGTGCAACTCCCACTTCTGTTTCTGTCAATGCTCATGGCCTCCATAGATTACCAATTTGCCCACAGTTCCACCACCCCAACCAATAGCCAACCAAAGATTGTCCTTTTCAACTCACACAAACTCACTCTATTGCTACACACAGTTTTCTCTCTCCTCCTTCCTTGTACTATTGTATGGTCTTAGCGCCCACAAACATGCCTTCCACCAATCACAACCCAGTGCCTTTGACCTCTCTCTCCTCTGCCCTCTTTCCACCACACTTCTCCCTGTTCCAATATAGATCGCTGTCTCGCTGAACTAGTTCACATTAGATAAGCACGAGAAATAACATTAACAACTAAACTATGAGATTGAGATATGCTGAAAGAAAATAATAGAAACAAAACATGACAAGAACTGTTCAAATTGTACCATGGTTCTTTTCTGGTGATACTTCATCATCTGTTTTATGTTATTAATACATTCCTGTTCACACTTCCCTTTGTGTACTTTCTCTGCACTGCATAAAAAAATCCAAACTAGAAGCTTCACCGTACTACTACTCTCCCCCATTTCAATTCTGATTCAAAGTTGCGTCCTTTTTGGCTTTTCTCAACTCTCCCTTCACTCCTTTTCTTCTATTTAGCACTGCTATTACCATATCCATCTTCTATTCTCTCTTTTGGAGCCACCCCAAGTAACCAATTATTCAGTGCCACCCCAATAAGCTTCTGGGGTTGGAAATTGGAATTTGGAATTCTCTCCACATTTTTTGGGTTTATCTTCTCTTTTTTTCCATCTGGGTCTTGCTTATTTTCTGTTATTTGTTTCTTCTCTTAGATCTGAATAGTTTTAGGGTTTTCGCATATGCTTTGCTCATAGTCTGTGGAAATTGGAATTTTTCCTTGGGTCTTGGAAAGAAAGCATTTTTTATTTTTATTTTCTAGATTCCTAAGGTTGTGGCTGCGTGAAAAGGGTAGCAGATTCCCTTCAAATGCTTTCTTGATTATATGCTTCTTTGTCCACAAGATTAAGCTCCACTACTCTTCATATCTTCTATAGGGTATCTCTCTCTTTGAACTTCCTTCAAAGAAGACAGAGTGTGTGTTTTGGTGTTTGTGTGTGTGTGTTGTTTTTTTAGTGTTCCTATTATATCTTTTTGGCATGCTTGCTATGTGTGCAACTATTGCCTAAAACAATGAACAGGGGAATGGAAGTTCTTTCTCCAGCCTCTTATCTCCACACCTCTAATTGGTTGTTCCAGGAAAGTGAAGGAACCAAATGGACTCCAGAAGAGAACAAAAGGTTTGAGAATGCTTTGGCTTTCTTTGACAAGGACACCCCAGATCGTTGGGTGAAGGTTGCAGCCATGATTCCTGGCAAGACTGTTGGTGATGTGATCAAGCAGTATAGAGAACTTGAAGAAGATGTGAGTGTCATTGAATCTGGGTTCATACCAGTTCCAGGGTACTCTACTGGCTCTTTCACATTGGAGTGGGTCAACAATCAAGGCTTTGAAGGGTTGAAGCAATTTTATGGTGCTGGTTGCAAAAGGGGCACTTCCACTAGGCCTTCTGAGCAAAAGGAAGAAAGGAGTGCCATGGACTGAAGAGGAGCATAGGTAATTGCACGTCATAAGCCTCTTTTTTTTTTTTTCTTCTTCTTCTTCTTCTCTTATATTGTTGATTCAGAAATGCTATAAAGTAAGAAATTTTGTTGTGATGCGGCGTACTTGTTACCTATTGAATGATTAAGAATGTCATATCTCTTCATTTAATTCAACCATGATTTCTATCAAAGATTCTAGTAATATTTTTTCTAGCTGAGTAGTAGTACTTGTGTTCAAATTCATGTATTGTGTCTGAAAATGGAGGAAGAATCCATGCTTTACTGGGATGTTAAAGTTAAATAGAAACTTTGAAATTGAGGTTTTTGTATATAGGTTTTGAGTTTTAGGTAATTGATCTGTGTAATTGGTTTTGTTTTTTTAGAAGTCAGTTCTGGTTACTATATGTAATTGGTGTAAAATTTGGTTCTTATGATGGTCCCTTGTATCTGTATCTGCATATGCATTTTCCTTTACTAATGTGCTAATTGAACCGCCACAGACTATTTCTGATGGGTCTGAAGAAGTATGGTAAAGGGGATTGGAGAAACATTTCTAGGAATTTTGTGACCACAAGGACACCAACTCAGGTTGCAAGTCATGCTCAAAAGTATTTCATCAGGCAACTTACTGGAGGGAAGGATAAGAGGAGGTCCAGTATCCATGATATCACAATGGTCAATCTCCCAGAAACAAAATCTCCCTCATCAGACGGTAACGGACCTCCTTCTCCGGATCACTCACTGAAGGCTGTGAGTCCTCATCAGAATCAGAAACTGCCTGGCATGGTTAAACAGGAATATGACTGGAAATCTCCGTTTGAGGCCGTGCCTATGGTTTTCAATTCGACAAATGGAAACATGTTCATGACACCACTGTGTGGGATTTCTTCATATGGATCTAAACAACAGGAGCAGTATTTACTCAGAGGCAGTCTCCATGGGTGCCAATTCGGACCCTATGATACTATTATGCAAATGCATTCAATGCAACATCAGTGAACTATGCATATTATGCCAAGTTTTGAGTTCTGAAGGTACTAAAATGCTAAACCTTAATCAGAGATGTTGGATTACTTTGTAGAAGCTTATTGGTGGTTTCTGTCAACATGTTGAGGGGATTTCCAACTCATCCTCAGCAATTAGACTCTGATGTAATTAGTTCATAATTCATATTGTGTTTTGATTTCAAAGTATCGAAATTCTGGGCACTAATCTACCAGATGAAGATAATTTATGAAACTTGGGCTTCTGTAGCATGATTTTCTGATTACATGTTTGTTGATTTGATTGTACTTCGATGGCTAATGTATCTTATGTGCATCTTCTATCTAGGAAGGAGTTGTCTCTGCCGAATGTCCATGGCACGAGGAGTCATCCGTAGCTTGTGACTATTCACTTTCCGGAAGATGCTTGCAATAAGAAAAATGTTATTTGGACATCGCTTTGGTTGTCAATTCAACACCGGGCAATCATGTACAAAAAATGGAGAAATTAGGTATGTGACTGGAATTGGGTGAAAGCTTTATCACTTACCTCTTCATTCACTCAATTTCCCAGTCATGTACATGAAATCCCCACTCTTTTTATACATGACTACCCAAAGTCGATTGGATGCCTAAAAAGCTATGTCCAAATATCAGGACTCTTGCTATAAATATGCAGTTTCAAGTTCGCATAGTGAATGTTCACATCCATCAATCATAACTGGTATTATTGGTGTAATTTGAAACAAAAAGACATCTTAAGGGTTGTAATTAAAGCTTTAGAGTATGATTAAACGAGAAGGCTTTTGCAGATATGACTTGTGATGGATGATTCATGAGGCACCGGGGCCTTAGCTCGTCAAATTGGTTATGAATAGTTGGGTAGAAGGTTTAGGTTCAGTTTTCTCATGTACTAAAAAGAGATGTGATTTATCATGAAGTATTTGAAACATAAGTCTAATGGAACTATTTAGTTCAATGACTTGGTGGACATTAAGTCCTACCTAAAAAATCCACGATTCTGCAATAGATCAATTTGTATGCTACCCATGATAAAGCCCATGAGTTACTTTTTTCAATTTTGTCATGATTTTATATCCAAAATGATGTGTTATATTTATTAGTTTTTAAACAAATTAGTAAATTATATCATTTATTTTATTTTATTTTATTATCACCATAATTTCTGACAAATATTTTATATATATTTTTCCAGAGTAGATGACATTACTCCTTTTACTATAATATGTTAAGCCTCCAATGGCTTAATGATCTTACGTGGAGACTGAATATTAATAATGAAGCAGAATCCTAATGCGTGGAATGATCAAAGTACAGAATCATTCACATGCTCTTTGTAGGCAAGTGGGAACCGTGGAAGCAGTTAATTTTTGGACACTAGGCCATGTCATCATATGCTTGGTCTTGAAAGATGCCGAGTCACACAGCATTTCTATGCGAAGTGACACAAATAATGTACTTCATTGCATTACTTAATTCCACTAAACTAAAACAGGTAAATAGGAATAAGAGTGGAAATGAGTTGACTAAGCTTGACAAGGAATCTTGACCATAGATGAATCCCAAGGGCCACTAATTTGAGCATCTCATGCTCTAATCGCTAGCCTCTTTTCCTTTTGTTCTCTCCATAAGCATCAAAGTATTTCCTTTTTAAAAAATTTTAGATAGACATATATTTTGTTAGAATTTTATCACTAGATAATTGTGATATGATTATAAGCCTTTGAAAAAATAAATAAGTGACACCATTGTCATGAAACTATCCATTTTAAAAGAATAAATTTATGAATAGATGTATATGAATGATTTTAAATCTAATATGCTCCCTCAAATGAATGTTTATTTTGGGATTGAGAGTTATAATGGGAGATAATAAAAAATCGAATCATGATCACTTAGTTATGAAAGCTCTTATTATATAATATCATAAAACCATATATCCTAAAAGTTTAAAACTTATGAATAAAGACATATGAATGATTTTATACCTAACAATCATTTCATTTTCTCTAACAACCATCATAATTTCTATTAAAGATTCTGACAATATTTTCTGGTCGTATAATATGGCTCATATATATTTTCATCCCTCATTGTCTGTTGTCTCTTTGGACGTTGGATGTTCCTCACATTAACCTTAAGTGCATGTTCCTATTCTTATATTTCTTCTGGTTCCAAAGTCACTAGTGCATGTACCTGTTATATTTCCTCTTATTCCAACGACTTGTTCTTTCTTCCATGAACAAATAGATGTTAACTCATTACTCAGGAAACCATCATGTTGCTCTCCTCAATACCCAAACCCCAATCTTAATCTTGGAACCTTATGCCTTGTGGTCATGGCCAGCTTTACGTTTCAACTTTTGGCATGATTGATAAGTTTGATGCTTCATTAAAAAGGAAACAATGTCAAACAGATTCATGCGTTGTAATAGAAATATTCTTTAACTTTTTATCTGCCAAATTTTTTTTGTTCTTTTTGTTTCCCATTTTTCAAATCAGGTGTTTCCTTCTTGTTACATGCTTAAAGAGTATGTGTTAGACTTACTAAGGAATCTATCCTTTCGGTCCAAGAAATCTTGATGATCAGTCAATACAAAAAGTGCATCCATCAAGTGCTATATGGAAAGAGCATCTTCTTAGCATAATTAGTTAATGAGAGCCTTTCCGAAGACGTAATTCAACCTCTTCGAGTTCTTAGCATATAATTAAATTGAATTTACCTAAACAAATTTTGAGCTTTCTGTTGGCAATTATTGTCAAAGACCTCATAAGAGAACACAAGCAAGACTATACTCAATAGTTCATCTCTTTTTCAATTTAAAATGTAAAAATAGTAATACACTTATACACAAGCCCAACTTGACAATGAAATTTCAGTAAAAATACAGCCAATTTATAACATGTCTAATTAAAATTATAAAAATAAGTATTTTTTTCGCTGGTAATAAAAATAAGTATTTTAAAACCATATTTATATGATTTCCAATTATTAATGTCTTCCAAAATTTAAAGAAATCTAAAAGTTTGTTTAAGTATCATAAACATTTTTTTTTATCGTCATATATAGACATCTTAAGTTTTAAGGGAAATACTTTATGTTTTTAGTAAGTAGAAATGAATGATATACTTAGGAAAAAAAAAAAAAGTCGTGTGAAATATAATATTGTGCTTTTTCATCTTCGGTTATGACATGGACATATCACATATTAACCAGTAAGCTTAGAATCTATTTCATGAAATCCTATTGTGTGTGGACGGTCCATCTTAAAATAACATGGAAGTAATAAACTAATGGTTTCATCACTTCCACTCCATCGCTTCTTCTTTTGCTGTTGCTGTAGCTAATTGGTGGCACTAAATTTGTTGTTGCTTTTCCAACCTTTGTGAAAGGGCATAGTACCCATCATACTGCTTACACATACAGTTTTGGTCCCACACTAAATCAAAAAGTTGCTAGGCAGGAAAAAAAAAAAAAAGTGGCACCTAAAAAAGTTTCTCCATGATGTATGACAAAATCCCCACTTCCATTCAGTAAAGAAGCAACTTTCCTGGAAGTTGCCTAGCAAAGCACTTGTACTACTACTTTGTTCTACATTTTGATATACCCTATAGGTTGATTTATGACCACATACCTAGTCTACCCTATGCGTGGTTCTAATTGGCCCCACAACCCCTCCCAGAGAAAAAAAAATTGCTATTTGTGTAGCTAGATTCTGATTCCCAAGTTGACGGCCTCAGTGGATGCATAAAACTTTAAAAGAGCTTTTGTTACACAGCTGCATGTTAAATTGCAGTCCGCAATTGAGATAGATCACAATATTATTATTGTGGTGCTTTTTGCAACTGCATTGCAATTGCAATTATGGCAGTGTTAACAGTATTTTTTTCATAATTTTTTGCATCTTACCCTTAATAAATTGGCAATAACAGAATTTAAAATCATGCGCACCAGTGGAGAGAAAGAGAGGGGGCGGTGGGAGAGAATAGCAAAAATGAAAAGAAAATATTACATCAGAAAGTAAAATCAATGTGAGGTCCATGATTTGCGGTGTCTACAGAATTCAGATATGGGGCATATTTTGGGGGCTCCTTGAGTCATCTTGCAGAACAGAATCAGAGGAAGCTACAAGGTGAAAAGCTAAAATTATATGCCACTGTGTAGATTTTTGTATAGAAATTGGAAGAAAACAAGGTTACGCTTGGGAGACAAAAACTATTACAGAAGAAGAAAAAGAGAAAAAGAATCGTTTAATAATGCATCATGGTGCTTGACTGCTTTCTATTAACAAACGAGGTGGTTGGGAAACACCATGACATGCTAAAAGCTGAATTTTTGAGCTGATATGTTTGATTTGCGAAGGCAATATGAATGTGGTATTCCTTATTGTGTCTTCCTTTTGTTGGTAGAGTAGTTCATTCAATTAAAATATTAATCATATAGAGAATTGTTTTCAAAGAGCTCAGGCAAAAATTTTGTGATTTTAAAAAACCATTGTAGTTATTTAAAATTTAAAACCAATGTTTGATCTCCAGAAGAAAAAAAAAAAAAGGAAGTTTAATTTCAATACTTTATTAGTGTAATGTCAACTATACTGGCAACTAATCACATGTCTGACTTTCTGAAGTAATTATAAACAAGATAAACAATTTAAATAACATGACAATGTTAAATCACAGAGCCAATCCAAATTGATTTTGTAAGAGATTTGCTACAGAATGAATGTGTTTATTTTTCCAATGATTCATATTGTCAAATGTACCCATTCTAAATTTCATTCCAATCAAATGATCCTCAACTGCCAATATATATCTAGTGGTAGCAAAAATGTATTGTTCTAATGTATATAAAGATTCAGCCTTTGGTTCATATTTCTTTGACCAATCCTTCCTAATTCAACCTCTTTTGATTTTTTTTTATTATTCCTTGCACAAAGATTAAGAGAACACTTTTTTATTTTGTAATTCCTTGCACAAAAATTCAGAGAATACTGGATCTCCACTTGCACAAGTAAATTGTTGTTAAAACTACAAAATAGCATTCTCTTTGACCCAATTTTTTTTCCATCTTATCATTTAGGAAAGACAAGAAAATTTCAAGATAGCAAATAGTCTTAAGAATTTTGCTTAATTCGAACCCATAATTGATAATAGAATTAAATAGATATCTTATATTTTGTACTCACATAAGATTATATATAGTTGACTAAAAGTGTCAAGTAAAAAACAAAGATTTGTTAAAATTGAAACATTAAAAACAACTTTAAAATGGCAAAAAACCAAATATTATGTTTTTAAAAATAATCAATATAACTTGTTTGACATTTCTTTTTGGAAAAAAAAAAGGTGAACTAAATATAGAGCATTGCTATTTCAACACATTGAAGTTAAGTTTTAATTAGAATACCTATTCCATTATTATATTCACGACCTGACTTGAACAGTGACCGGCACGTGAGATAATTATTAGTGTGATCTTTTAACCTTTGAGTTTTAAAAATATGTTTATCATTTAAAAAAATCCAAAGTTCCAAAACATAATTCCATCTATGATATAAAATCTAGCTCTTTGGAAATCAAATCATTATAAATAATTTCATAATCAAGCTCTAGGTATATATATATATACGTATATCTAAATACAGAGCATATGAGCAATACCAAATAAACCATAAAAATCCTAATCATGAAAATACAAATCATGTAATATCTTAATGGTTGAAATGCATCTACAATATAACTAAGCACTCTATCTCTTATAATATACCAAAATGCAACTCACTATGAAGTGAAGTTAATCAATGAGAAGTGTCTCCTACTAGAGAGAGGTAATATGAGAGGACCCGCGGCAGCTCCATCTATAATGAAAGAAGGAAAGGATGAGTTTTATCTGACACTCATGAGTGGCACTTCACCATAACCCGCTTCATGAGCAAGTTTAGAAAATAAATAATCTAATAATGCATTCAACTGATTAATGCAATATCTTTAAATAATATTTATAAATGTAAACAATATAGCTCTAGAACTTATGTTCTTTAAATAAACAACAGAACTCTAATAGAGAAACAAAATATTTGGTTATGCACAATTCATGTGACATAACAAAATTTTGTGCATTGCATGTTAACCATGGCATAACAAAATCTCTAAACTCTAGGGCACCTAACTACGTCTCATTTCTAATTTCTGGCCCTATGGGCGACTTGTTACTAAAGTTAACGGAATCACCTGCCGTTAACACACAATTTGTTTCTTATAGTTATTATTTATTCTCTAAATCATAAAAATACTTATTTTCTCTAAAAATTTATCATATATTTATGTTATACTCTGGAAATCATCATACTATTCACAAATCTTTAAATAAAATCATCAATTCTACGTAGAATCAATATAACAAATATGGTCCCATGAGTTTTTATCAAAACAACCAATTTTATGCTCTAAAATCAACTGATCAAAGCTCAATAACCAACGGTACATCTCAAATGTCTTTATACAAATTTCTAAAATTAAGCAATAAATCATATTTTCATGAAAATAGCTCTAATGGACAACATAGAAATCATAGATCTGAACCACTCACCTGGTGAGGTTAATAATGAAGGATCTACATGACAAAGTTCCTTGGAGCAAGAACAACACCAATATATGACAATAGAGCCATAATACTTTAGATTAATTTCTAGAACTCACTAGATAACTTAGATAACTCTAATACTAAGGAGAAACATCACCTCCAGAACAAAGGATAAATGAAAGAATAGAATTAAAAACATCAAAATCTCTTACCTTAAATCATTGAAAGTGAAAGATTGAAGCTAAATTGAGAAAAATGGAAGAAAATGGAGTTTGGAGGGTGAAGAGAGGTTGAGGAACGAATTGCGTGAAGGGTGCATATGCGCGTTCTGAAACCTGAAACAAAGGTTTTTATAAACTTTTGACCACCTGGATGGTGAATGATTGGGGTGGTCTCCTCTCCGCTCGCACCGGACACTCTTTTTGCTGACTACCTGGGTGGTCATATGACCGCTAAGCGGTCTCCAGGAGGTCAAGTATTCACTTATTTTCCATTTCTTAATTTTAAGTTAAATGTAAATAAGGAAATACTCCCCATTTGAATTCAAATAAAATATTAAAAAAATCAAAATCTAAACAATTAAAAATCCAAATTTTAGGTTTTAGTTCAAAATCGAGAATTTTTTAGATTTTTTAAACTTGTGGGTAAAAAATAAAACGTTTAAAAGTTTCATAAAATTCATTAAAAATCACTCATCAACTTATTTTTCCTCAAGAAAAATTACCGGGACTTTTGATTTCAAGAGTATGGTTCTATCATATAGCCCTCCAAGGAGGCATAGGATCAGAACTTAGTGAAATTAAAAACTTGCGGTGGTTCTCTGGAACTTAGTGAAATTCAAGACCCGTGTACCTCGGTATCACATTATTATTGGATGTAATAGTGATTTTTATTTTTTATAAATTCATCACATCCAATAATAATAGAGTGTGTATGTCGTAATTGAACACCACTTTTAAGTGTTAAAATAACATTTGTGCTAAATATAATGTAAACCAAGTTTCGAGTAATAGCAAGATGGGGGGCATTATTTTGAATATGAGTTTAGGATGGTGTAATAAGAGTAACATTAGAATTTACAAATTTATGGGCAACATAAGATTTTTAAATACAAATCGCTACGTAACCATTTGTATACAATCATGACTTAAAAATTGATATTTTTTATACACAACTTAGTGATTTGTGTGATAAAATAATATTTTATTTAATTTTTTGTATTTCAATAACACAAAATGCTACGTAGCGATTTTATTAAAAAATAATACCCTGAAATTACTACGTAACGATTTGTAGAGATGATCTTCTTTGTAGCAATCTATAACGATTCTAAATCCCTACATTAGATCACAAAATGCTATGTAGTGATTTATATGTAAAAACTACCATATCAGTTCAAAATCCTCCATAACCCTATTTTACACCAATTCACATGCCCAAACATCATTATTAAAAAAATTCCTCGCAAGATGGTGTATTATATGTACTTTGCAAAATCATCCATTCTTCATCTCTCTTTCTCATCTTTCTCAATCTAGTATCTGCCAGACTGCCACGTCTCCTCTCTCTTTCTTGGGCAAACTTCGAACTGTACACCACCGCCCAAAGTCCCAAACTACAACAAGCACAGCCAAGTAGATTACATATTCTATTTACGTAAATGTTGTTTAATATAGTTTTACTCATATGCACCTAATATAAAGCTGTTATTGGGTAAAAGTGGTTTTGTATTCTGTGTGATTAAAACAAAGATAAATAGATGGCAAAGTTCCAAATTTTGCAACAAAATATGACAAAATGTTTTAATAGGTTCTGGGTGAAGCTCCTCGCATCCCTCGCCGTGTCCTATGTGGAGGAGCAGAGGTTGAGAGTGGGGTCTGGGACGAAGACCAGAGGGTGCTGGAATGGGAGAAGGTTTGGAAATTTTTCATGAAGTTGAGAATTGAAGGTTGCCCAACTAATAAAAACACTATAATTACAGAACATGTCACCACTCTTTTATTTGTTTTTCAAAACAGCTTTAACCTATTTTCTACTTTCTATTTCTCAAAGCTGTAATTTGTTCTTTTGTTTTTAAAATCGATGTAACAGAAACAATGTACCAAACAAGTTTTATTGATTTTTTTACTTTTAAAAACTAAAAAATGTTTTGTAAGACACTTCCCAAACAGGCCCTAACTCTCTTAATAATTGTGTCCTAACCCCTCCAAACTAGCAACAATAAATAATTATGTACTAGCCTCTCTAAGCAAGCTAAATTACTGCTATTGGGTCAAGGTTACAAGAAGATATTAATATGGAAGTTTGAGTGTATAGTAATCTCACTACAACACCTGAGATGTGATCTATAGACTATAGTGTGTCTTAAGTGGATTGATTTTTCACAAACTCTAAGAGAATAAGAAAGATAAACACACGAGAAGGTTTTAGCCTTTATTTTCATAAAGTATATACAAGCTTTAGAAAGAAATGCTTCAAAATATTAGATTGTGAGAAAATAAGGAGTTCAAACAATCATCGTCATCAATTAATCTAATCTCCTTTAAGGCTTATATAGGCGTCTTGAGATGTTATCGATACTTGTTGTCAGCGTCTCTTCTGTACTTTGTAGGTGTTGCCTTGTTTGTTTTTGTGTTGTGATGCAGAAGTTTTTGCATTTTATTTTTAATAAAAATATTATTTGTACTTATAATATATAGAAGATTATGTTGGACTTGGCGACTTATTTGATTATTGGATGAATATAATCCACTCACTTAATGAAATTCACAGCATCCAAATTATGAATGGTTTATAGTTAAATAAAGTGTATTAATGCCATCAATGTGTATAAAAAACATAACTCATTGTACATTATACCATCCTACTCCTGGCTCAAACCTTTGTACACTTGTACAGAGGCAAACGAATGCATCAGGGCTGGCTCCTCATTGAGGGAAGGAGGGCAATGCTCCCCCTAAAATTTTAAGCTTTTAATCGTTTACAGATATATGTGTATATTTTTTATTTGGCCCCCCTTAAAATCTTTTGATTAGTTAATTTTTATAATTTTTCACTTAATTAGATGTTTAAATGCTATAAATAGACAATACATTATGCATATATGTATATCTCAAATTTTGATTATGAAGTATTTATTTTCTTTTATATTATGATTTGTATTTGAATTTATAAATTAAAACAAAAATTAGAAAATAAATGTTACTTCTTTTTTTCTTAAAAAAAAACAAAACATCAAGTATTGGCCCCTCCGATGTAAATGGTCTGGCTCTGCCTCAAATACATCACTTGATCCAGCAACTCAAGTAAGGAAGAAGACAAATATTATTCTTTTCATTTGGCATGGATTCGCTTCCTTTTGGGGCCTTAATCCTCACATTGATCAATATCTTTTAACTTGTTCCTAGTGGGTTAGAAGTTTGCATCCACTTTGACCAAAAATTTAAGCTAGGCCTACGTAACTATACATTCATTTCATTTGGGCTTTCTCGCTCATAACAACAGAATCATATTTTGTTTCTCAACTTATTAACCTTCCAGCAAAATGTTCACATCAAAAGAATAGTACGCCTTCTGAAAAAAAACACAAAAAAAAACCACGACTTTTTTTAAAAAAAGGAAAACGCCCAACCAAGGCTTATGGGCCTAATGACTAATCAATGATACAATTCGCATTTATGGGTACAAAAAAATGTTTCACGACCAAAAAGAATAGTGTTTGGCAATATCGATGTTTTGGGTTTATTTTCTTGTTTGTTGTAGGTCTATGATTTCTGATTATTGAGCTTCTTTAGAAATTCTGTTTGCTTCTCTCTTTGCAGAATGCAGAGTTTTAAGCTTTTTTACTTGTAAACAAAATCTTATGCCTTAATTCGAGTTCTTTTTCTTTTCTTTTTCCTATGCAGTTCAAAAATGAACTCGCCTATTTTGCGATTTATTTTATTAACGCCAAATCATTTGATGTTTTCTTCTGTTTATTTAACAACAGATAACTAAATGTGAGTGACACATGAACTTAACACAATAAATATATGGCAATAAAGTGACAAATTTTCATTTCAATAAAGGATATATATATACACACACACAAAACTAATTTGGATAAAATCACATGGTGCGAAACTAACTTGAAAATAAACCAATCCCGTTGGCTGGCCAAAATTGGACATTGAATGGAATATCTGCAGTTTAATAAACGTGAGATTTAGTGACATATGTATATATATAGGTTTTTTTTTTATGTCGGCAATGAGGTTTGAACCTATAACCTTATACAAACTATCTAAATCTCTCACCACTAATATGATCATAGTGGCTTTATTATATATATGGGATTTGATTGTAATACTTTATACTAAATAATACTAAATTTATCATTAGTAGTGTCCTATTTGATATTTCATGATTCATTCTATATAAATAAAGAGGAGAGATCCGTTTACTTAAAAAGTAAGTATGCTACATTTACTCTATTGAATATTTTCTTATAAATAATATATTTTTATCAATTCAACCGTTAAAATTATGTGATATTATCTTGATAAGTATACCAAATTTCAGGAAAATTAAATATTGATAGATATATTATCTAACACTCAAAATTTACATGTTATTTTCAAACTATATTGTACATCCAAATAAAAAGGGATGATGAAGTATTAAACTATTTTAAAATTTTATGAAATTTTATACGCTGATCTATGTCAGTGGAAACTTACAATTCAACGGTTGGATTGATAAAATTTGATATATATAAAAAAGTTATTCAATGAAGTAAGTATATCAAGACATTCAATGGAGTAAGTATATTAAGGCTTATTTAAGTAAAGTAACATAACTTACTTATAAATAAAAATTTCTTTTTTGTTTTCTCTAGGATATTCAACGTTGGCAGCATAGATTATTCCCTTCAAGATGAGAGTTTCCTTAACGGTAAACCTCTAGCCATAAAACTCTCTTTATATACACTATTAGGAATCAAATCTTTGACTAGATATTTAATGAACCCATACCTAACAAGTGTGGCTTCATACATCAGCCATTGGAATTGCAAGCACACTCAAAATTATAATATTGTGGTTACAACTGTGCGGTTATAGACCACAATTT
>JAMLFY010000845.1:0-22339 GCA_030441495.1 Dalbergia oliveri
AATCTTTTCCTGATTTGCTTCAAACATAGATATCCCATATTCCATCATGAGCCCATGAATCAGGTTTAGGAACGGGCTAATCTCACATGGGCAGAAAATGTCAGATAAAACAAATAAAATAGGCTGGGAAGGTAAAGCCTAAACTAAAAAAAAATAAAAGCTGACAAAAAGAGGGAGCAAAATAAAAAGGATAAAATAAAATAAAAAGGTTCGGACAAAATGTAGTGTTCACAAGTAGAAAACACTCTACAAAAAGGCACAAACGATAATATATAGGAGTTAAAGGAGAAGAAGATACTATATTGATGTTTTTTTACTAGTTCAATCAAATTGCCTACATCAGTTCTCAACAACAGGTTGAGTTTCACTAAAAAACCTTTCTCAAACAAAGAAAGTTAGATAGTCTTTAGGTAACCTTGGCTCTTACATGTAACCAGTAGCAAACTCTACTATCACAAACCAAGTAGTTATTCACCAACCTCTCACTGAACTGAGTAGTCTTGTACTAGCCTCTCCAAGCTAACATGAATAGTCTTAACCGTTCCAAGTTCAACTGAGCATTATTTCACTTGCCTTTCCAAGCTAAATCGAGTAGTCTTTCACTAGCCTCTCCAAGCTAACGTGACTAGCAAGAACACCTTACTTTGGGTCCAAGTAGTTTTACCTTAGCCTCTCCAAGCTATCTCACACTGATCACCACTAGATTGAGGATACAAAAGTTTGTGTTTAGGTTTGCCACTCAAACTAACCTACACTCAAGTTTTCTTAAGTATACAAGAATAGACTTGGGAAAAACTTGAATGACTTCTTTCTATGATTCTTACTTGGAAGAACATGTTATCTGCTAAGATCATAGAAAGAAGATTTTTCCAGATAAGGAAATTGATTACAAGAAGTAATGAACTTCAGGAAAAGATGAGGAGAAAATTTTGCAGCATGTCAGACACGTGTGCAACATCAAGTCTCTATCTTTGAAAGCTCAATATGTCTATTTATAGATGGTCTACTTATGACCATTGCCCTTGATCTGTTATCTAAGTGACACGTGTTGATCATCCGTTTGTGTCTTGGAAAAGTAGTCTAGAGGAGTAGCTCATCTTGTGTCAAAGCTGTTGTAGAAGCCATTGTGAAATAGTGGTTTCTAGACTATCTTCAGAAACTACTTTTTACTTTCTAACGAGGTTTCTAAACACTTCGTTTTAGAAGCTGGAGTGGTTGACCAAGTTGTTAGAAGATATGACATGTAACCTGTAACTAGGTTTGATTTCAAATTTGAATTTCAAATTTCCCTCTATTCATGTAAAGTGCACGCTTTCACTGTAAAGTGAACTTTTTGAAATGCATATCAGTTCCTTGAAATGTCTTTGATCTTACATTCCTCAACGAGAGCTTGTTGATGATATTATGATTGCGAGCATAATGATTGAAGGTTGTAGAACACATTCTGCTTTATAGATGGATTGATATCTTCACTTCAAGCGTACTTTCTAAAGTCATGTTCTACTTTTTGAAGATCAGAGTCTTGGTTTCTTGTATACGATAATTTTCTTCAAACTATTAGGCATGTGTACGTTCATTTCACGATATAATATTCACTTTCGTTCGGTTTCCATCTCTTTAAACGAGATAAATCATGTTTGCATATGTAAAGTAAAATTATTCTTGCTATAGGAACAATGTTATGCTAATGAATGAATCTATTTGCTACTTCAAAATACTCAAGGTAGACATTAGTCATTCTTCAACAATATTTTTCCTTAAATTGGTTGTGTTATCATTCAAAACATATTGCAATAACGCTTTTTAAAAGGTTCTAGAGCTAACAATCCCCTTTTGATGATGACAAACCAATTTGAAGAAAATCTTTTGAAGAGATATTGAAAGAAATATTACAGGATATAAAGTGTGATAAACAACATTCTTTCAAAACATCTTACAATGTGATTTTAAGAAGTCCTTTCTTAAGACATTATAGAATCAAAAAGATTTCATAGCCTTAAGTGACCTAAATAAGAGTTTTAATTTCTCTAGAGGCTTCTAAAAATACTCGGCACTTTTTGAGAGGTATCAGAGAAATATCAAAAGGGATGTGATTGTTTAAGCTTTTTGATAAAAACCATCTTGATCTTTTGTCATTAAGATCTTTTTGAAAATACACATGCTTGAATAAAAATAAAAAAAAACTTGTGATATTTCATCTTGATTAGATTTCTTATTCAATTCACATTATCCAAGTGTGTTTTTAACACGTGATGCTATTTTTTGTGCATAAAAACTTGCAACATATAGACTTTGCACATGCAAGAAGTTTCTAAGGCTCATAAACTACTCGTAGTTGCATTAGAGGTTGTAAGAGATATTTCTTGAATATCAACCCAATTAGAGCAGCTGCCAGAGCTTATGGAAACATCATGTATGTGTGACAGAGTATATATGTTTCATGATAAACTTTTTAAGCTTGTAAACAAGACATACATATTGAAGCACATTAAGATATGCGTATCAAAGCAAAAGGTACTTGTGCTTAACGGATACTTGCTTGTGCTAATCATAGACGCACATATGAGCTAAATATCATAGTGTGCTAAAGAATAAGCATATCAGAGCTAACATAATAGACAAAAAGCATACATCTTAACATGATAGGATTAGCTAAGCATGATAAACAGGGCATCAATATGTATCAGAGCTTAAAACAAATATGTATCAAAGCTTAAAAAAAAACATAACGGTAGATATCTTGAATAAGTATAACAAAACTAATATATATGCCACACATAAAAAAAAAACATTGTTTAAGAACAAAAGAAAACAATATCATAGCATGAATAAATAAAAATTATTCAAAATAAAACAAAAACAACTGATGCTCTTCCTCAAGCATAATGCTCCCCTGAGTTCCTCAGAACTAGATAGATTTTCTTCTTTTTCTTCTCTCCCTTTGACATGCAAAAAAAAGGTATGCTAAAAACCAGGAACACCATCATTAGACCCCCTCTTTCTTTCTAGAATCTCCTAAGTGTTCTAAAATATCAGATACAATAAATCTTCATGACTTTGGAGTTGGGCACCATGCCCGATATTGGAAGTTTCAACTTAATCCAACCTAGAGGCCATGTCCCTCTAATTTTGCAGAAGCGTTGGATATGTAGAGAATTGGGTGAAGGCTCTTAAGGGCATGTGGTAGATGGATTGGTGTAGATGTAGAAGACTCTGGAGAAGACTGGTATGTCTAAGGGTATAGTCTCTCTGACTTTGGCAATATAGCCTTAGCATTAGCATGGGTGAGGGCAGGGGTGGTGGAGAGATGGCATACTAGTAGTGGTGGTGGGACCAAAAGTAGGCTCAATAGTAGGAGTAGAAGCAATCTAGATCAGGAGCAAAAGCAATGTGAAGCACCTGAGAGGCAGAAGTAGCAGCTTCTTCAATGAGGAGCACTAACTTTGATGTCATATCCTCTTCCTCTTCCACAGGAGTTATACTAATGGAAGGAGGAGGTTGAGAAACCATTAGAATGACAATATATGATTCATTGGCTTCCTGGGCTGGCTCTTTAATAATATGCTCCACTGATGGTTCTTCAACAATTGGTTCCAGAGTGGGAAAGAGCTCATTTACAAAGAAAGTCTATCCAAACCTTTTTGTGACGGGAGTTTTTAGGTCTCCCTTCAGGAAGCTCACTTTCCAAGGCCTCCACCTTAGTCCTGATAGTGCAAAAAGCTTTAGGGTTTTGGCTAGCTTCTGCTTCTTGATTAGCCTCTTTTTTCCTTTCTCCTTCTTAGGAGGAACCTCCTCAACACAATTCTTTCAAGTACTCTCTAGTTCCTCAAAACTTTTAGAGCTACTTCAGAAACAATCTTCCTCTTATGCTTTGCTTTGCTCTGTTTTATTTTTCTTGGCTTCGACACATAATTATCTCCTAGTATCCTTGATCTAGGAGCTTTGCTTCCTAAAGCTTGTCTTCATTGGTATAAACTTGGTCTTCTTTATTGTTCTGAAGGAGAATATGGTGTAGTCTATGCGGTGAGGTATTCAAACCACTCTTCAATGAGAGGTATTTGATATGGGAAAATTTTTGCCAGTAGTATGCCATAGGAACCCCAATAGTTCTCCTTTTTCCTTAGTGACGGCGCCAGCATGTAGTCCATAATTAGTTTGGGTAGATTTACTTTACTCTTAGACATCAAGTAGAAAAGTAGCATACGGTCCATGTCCAGAGAACACCTGTACTTCTTCGTCTAGGAAGAATAGTGAACTAGACTCCAGTGAAAGCTTCTCACTCAGGCATAGTTGTGTAATGTCACTTGGCTAGTAAAGTGGTGAGTCTTAAGATAATTTGACACCTCCTCAATGCTCACCTGAAGAAACTTGAACCACTCATCCTATGTTAAACGTTGACTCGGCAACAGGAGCCCTAACTCCTTCAATACGGACATTCCAATCTCCATATAGGTGTCCCAAACGGTGGTTTGAGGGTGAAGTTGTCCTTTGCCTCAGAAAGTACTCCTACCCTTGAAAAGTAAACACTTCCTTGAGAATGGGGACTTTGTCCAACGGGAGTTGTTCAGTCTT
Organism: Dalbergia oliveri; assembly: GCA_030441495.1. Taxonomy (NCBI): domain Eukaryota; kingdom Viridiplantae; phylum Streptophyta; class Magnoliopsida; order Fabales; family Fabaceae; genus Dalbergia; species Dalbergia oliveri. Next base: position 4,573 of record JAMLFY010000845.1, read on the forward strand.
TTTAGAGGATATCTTTCTTTGGGAGAAGCTTTCTTCATAGAGCTCATGCATATGAGATTCATTATACATGATGAAAGGTCCCCTATTGGTAGAGGACAGTCTCTTTCCTTTAGCCATTGTAGGATAGAATATGTGAGGATGAAAGAAATGTTGGAGCTTGATAAAGTTAGAAGGTGAGGGTATGAGAAAACGGGGGTGCAACTCCAGAAATGAGGGCTTTGTGAGCAAGAAAAATATGAAACGGTTGAGACTAAGGAGAAGGAGGTTGAAGATGAAGGTAAAAGTGTTGACGTGTGAGGAATGAGGGTTATTTATGTGATGGGATGTTAATGAAGGTGAAACGACGAAAAAAAACTCATAAGAGAGGGAATTATATTTTACACTTGGAATCACTTTCTCGAAAGTTACTTTAAGCTTCTCCTTCACTTTCCCATCAAAGTAACACTTCTTTCTCACGTCTTATATAGCTTATTATTGACCTTGTAGAACCAAGTATACCCCATTATCAGATCTTCTACATTCTTTCTTGATATCCTCTTATCCTCTTTCTAGTTTGCAGCTGACTTTTTGATCTTTACTCTTGATTCTCCTGGCCTTGCAAACTAATGTTTTGAGCAACAAAAGGGAATTCCAAGATGTTTGTGCATAAATGCTTATGCAGATTAAAAAATTTTTAAGTTCAAAAGCCTTTTCAAAACACAGAAGCGATCATCAGCTAATGGTTTTGTGAATATATCAAACACTTGGTCCTAGTATTCACGAACATTAACTTAACATCTCCTTTTTAAGCATGATGCGAATAAAATGATGTTTAACATCGATGTGTTTTGATCTAGAGTGCTAGATAGGATTCTTAGCAAAATTAATAGAACTAGTAATATCAGAAGATAGGAATTTTGGAATACCTAAGGTGATAATTTTCTAGCTGGTTCCTTATCCACAACATCTAGGTGCAATAATTTGCAATGGCTACATATTCAACTTCAGTAGTAAAGAGTGCTATAGTATTCTACTTTTTGCATGACCAGGTAATGAGGCTTTTTTAAGAAACAACAGCAACCACTTGCTTTTTCTTTCTACTCTATCTCCTACAAAGTCAGCGTCAGTAACATACAATCTTACAAGATGTACCTTTCTTGTACAATAAGCCTAGATTAGTAGTACGGATAAATCTGAAAATATTTTTGATAGCATTTAAGTGTGATTGTTTTGGGTTTGATTAAAATCTAGACAAATCCACACTTAATTGAATGTTGGTCTACTCCTGTAAGACACAGAAGTGAACCAATCATTGCTATGTAATTACTTTCTGATATTTTTTCACCATTCTATGGCATCGATGATTTGAGATTAATGCATAGGCGTTCTCAGGTTTGGCTTGATCCATGTTGAATTTTTTCAAAAGATCCTTTGTATATCTCTCTTGATGGACCAAGGTTCCTTCTATTTGTTGTTTTATTTGCAAACCTAGGAAAAACTTAGGTTCACCCATCATGTTCATCTCAAATTCACTCTATATTAATTTTGACAACTTTTCAGAGAAAATGACAGAGGTGCCAAATATAATGCCATCAATATATTTGAACTATCAAAATGTGATTATCTTGCTCAAGAGTAAAAAGGGTAATATATACATTACCTCTCTTAAACCCGTCTTCAATAGAAAATACCCAGTACTATACCAAGCTCAGAAAAGCTTGTTCAGACCATAAAGTGTTTTTGTCAGCTTGAAGACATGGTTGGGAAGGTCTTCACTCTCAAAACCAGGGGTCTTCACATAAACTTCCTCAAAAAATTCATTTAAGAATGCAAACTTAATGTCCATCTAGTAAAGAGTAAATCCCTTGAGGCAGCAAAAGCAAGCAGTATTCTTATGGCTTTCAGCCTAGCTCCTGGTGCAAAAGATCATCATAATCAATTCCATCTTGTTGATTATAATCTTGTGCAACCAATCTTGCTTTGTTTCAAATGACTTTGCCAGCTTTATCAAGCTTGTTCCTTAACACCCATTTTATCCCAATGATGGTCTTCCCTTTATACCTTTCAATGACCTGGTCAAGTTCTTCTTGCATAGCATTACCTAACTTTGATCACTCAAAGCTTCTTCAATGTATTCAGGCTCAATGGTGGAAATGAAAGCATAGTTTGACTGATTTCTAAGGGATAACCTGGTCCTACACCCTTGGAAATATCTCCAAGAACTATGTTTTGAGAAATTGTCTTTAAATCAGAACACCTTTGTGGTTTTCTCGCTGAGATGTCTTTCAATTTCTCTTTCATCTTCAGATTCCTCTTCTTTTTGTTCAAAAATATTTCTTTTTGATGGCTTTTAAGATCTGAGCAAGCTTTCTAAAGTATTTTCATTCTTGGGGCTTACTTTCTAATGGTTGAGCTTTCATCTTTGCTTGCTTTCTAGAATCTTTGAAGTTCAACTTCTCAAGATTTCCACTTAGCTATTCAAGATCATCAGTAAAGTCCTTTTTGAGCTCCTTCCATCATGAACTTGACTTATCTAGAGTTCTTAGGCTTCATGATCTACCTTCTAGATTAGGGTAGTGTCTAGAGTAGTCATTGTTCGTGTGTCCCTTGGTACCCAAATCATGTGTTGTGTTAACACCTCCAATGAAAGTAGTTTTTAATTTTGGTATCCATACTTTCTTAGGTCCTTTTAGGTTAGTTTTAGGAGGAGGTTTCCCATCCTTTTCAATTCTAAGAAACACTTGTAAGGTGGGTGTCCCTCTTATGACAGAAAGTGTAAGAGACCTTGTTTTTCACTTTCTTTGGCAAGTTGCTTTTCCTTTCTTATCCATTTTCTCTTCATATCCAGCTCAATCTTTTGAAAATATGGCCTTTGACCTCTAAGCATTAGTTTATGGTTTTTTGAACTATTTCCGTCTTTTGAGGTCAAATTTCAGAAGCCATGAAGTCCTCTCAAGTTTATAAAAAACTTTTTCAAATTTTTCATTTTCCTTTAAGGCTTTAGTTTGAAAGGTATTGAGCTTAATATATAAAACTTTATTTTCTCCTTGTATTTCTTCTTTCTCAAGCCTAAGATTAAGCTTCAAGACTGGCCATCTCAAGTTCTAAAACAACCTTATGATGTTTCCTCTTCAAGTTGAAGCAATGAAAGGAAAGAGTTTGAGAGTTTTGTAGCAACTCATCATATAAGACAAGTAATTCATCATATGAAAGGTTAGGTTCAGATGCACTTGCCTCACATTCTTCTAAAGTGTAGTAGCCATGAAGCATAGATTTGCAACATCTTCTAGCTCATCATGACCTTTGATCCATTATTTCTTCGTTAGAATCACTCTAGGTGGCCATCATCCCTTTCTTCTTAGAGTAAGACTTCTGTGGACCCTTGAGCTTTGGACATTCATGTTTGAAATGCCTCTCTCACCACAATTGTCAGATAATGTTTTCAAGCTTTCCTTTGCCTTTCTTATCTTTAAATGTTGATGTCTCTTTTCTTCTTTGCTTTCTCTCTCTCCAAGCTCTGGTTTTCATGTAACACCCTAAAAATTATTTAAAAATTAATTTGAGCTTTATTAGTCGCAATTTCAAAAACTCACAGTTTAGCAATGATGAGGATGGCCAGCGGAAGTGCTAAAAAAAATTTCAGGCTTGGGTGAATAGTAACCTGTGGGCCCCACGGGGGAGGCGAAACCCCGTATTAGACCAAGAAATGCCCAGGACTGAGAAAAGAGAGGGTTGAATTTAGAAATAATTAGGAATAAGGATTTTATACTTTGAATTAATTTTCGGGCAATGATTACTTGGGTATGGTGTTTCACCCGTTTGGTAAAATTTCAATGTGCGTTTTTAACACGAAAGATATTTTAATCCTATAAAAGGATAATGTGTATCCTTTCTACCTAAGTGTGAGGCTAAGATTTAATCTTGAAAAGCAACATTAAATCCTAGCCACCCATATCTTTATTATTAGAAAGAAATCTATACATTACTTACACAATTGTTCAACCTATCATAAGACAACAATTAAATACCGACCTTATCACATGAAGCTCTCATTCTCAGCCAAGTTCTCTCACCATACAGCCACCATCTTCTTTCTTCTAAACTACCCTTAACAAGCTTCCAAATCCTCAAGCTTCATGCCTAAACTTGATAACACCTCAAGATCTCTTCACAAAACTTCTTTTACTCATCACTATCTACAAATTTAACCGATTAAAATCTCAAATCTCCATCAATCCTCACCTTGATACCTTACTTCTTTACTAATTAGGAAGGGCTTGGGTTTGATTTGGGAGCTTTGGAGTGAAGGAAATCAATCTTGGAGCAACATAGAGCCAATGACACACTAGCTTCCAAGTGTAGGGCATTTTAAACCTCTTTTACTTCAAATTGTTTTTTTGATTTTCTTATTGATTTGGCTGAATATTTTTCATTTTATGCCTTGATGATATATGGATATTGATATATCAATTTTGGTGGAGTGTTTGGATGGAGTTAAAAATCATTTTTATCAAAAGAGATTTTGAAGCATCTTGCTAAAACTATTTTACTATGGGCAGGACCTAAACATGAATTTTCTAGCACTATTGTGGGTATTTTCATGAGCAAGAAAAAATATATATTGAAGCTAACATCCTAGGCTAGTTTCACAATTTTCTTGAGTTCTAATTTTGACTCTTAATGCTTTAAAAAAATCAAAAACCGAAGTGAACTATGTGCTACTTGAAATGTTGGAATAGAAGTGTAACTTTTGCTAATTTTTTCAACATAGTAAATGATTGATGTTTCCTTGAAATTTTTACAAAGTGTTTAGAACATCTTGAAGTTCAACCGTAATTTTTCTTTGAATTGATTTCATCATTTGCTAGGGTTAAAAATTATGAATTTTGGGTTCTGAGCTAAGGTTAAGTGGTCTTTGACCACCGAATTTTTTAATTTTTTTTAACATAGTTAGAGAATCTTTTACTCTAAAATTTTTATGGAACCTTGTGAACATATTGAGATATCCTTGAGAATTTTTATAGCCTCTGAATTGATTGTTTGATGTGCAAATAAATTGTACTATGAACATGTGAAATCTCATTATGCTGGAAATGAAAAAATCTTTGAATTGATGAACTAATGGCATTTTTAGTTCTAGTATGACATGAATATTTGGTATGAAATGTTTGACCATGTGACTTGTGATATATACATGCATGCTAGAGGAAGTAAAGAATGGTTTATAAGGCATGATTGAAATTTCATTGTGAATGAAATACCTACATGTGCTTTATGCATGCATTTGGAAAAGGAAAAGAAAATGTATAAACTTAAATTGTGCATGTTCTGACATATGGACAAAATAGAAACAAGACTTAGGTTGAATGAGGGAAGGAAGAAGGGAAAGAGGAACTTCCCCAAATATTTTGAGTTAGACATATCGGCTAGGAATAAAGGATGATTCAGAAATAAAAAAAAAGTTCGATGATCACGTATAGGAATGAGCTAAGTCCTGATAAGCATTTTATTTCCCTTGTGTGATATGATCCACTATAAATACCATTTGGTATAAATTATCTATTGTGGAATTGTCCACGACAAATACCCGTTAGGTATAAATTTAAGTTCGTGCCATAAGTGAAACCATGTCACATTGATATAAGTTCATTGCATGTATTATATGCATACTAATTCTTAATTGCCTAGGGATGATTTACTAGTGGAAACATTATGATATATGTGCAATAAGTGGTTGATTCTTAAAAGCTACCCATTTTGGAGGGATGACTTTAGAATTGTAAAATGAATCTTTAATATGTGTTGCATGATCACGTTTTCTTAATAAGCTAAAATGGCTGGGGCGATGATGATGATATTATGATTGTGTCCTGGGAAGTTGTCCTACTAAGAATTGTTTAATTCTCACCCTTATGTATTGTGTTTCGTGTTGCCTAGGTTAAGCCAAAGGGTTATAATGCTACTACGCAAAAGAACTCGGACTACAATAGTATATAGTTAATATTTTTATTATGTTGTATTTAGTGGAATGGATATGTATATAACTATATTATAGAAGAGGTATGTACTAAAGCTCATAGAGGAGCTTCCTTTTATACTCAACTATGTATTAAATAAATACCATGTTTCTTTGTTGTATATTTTAATAGAATTGTGCTTAGTTAGTACACACGTTAATTGAACTTGCTATAGATACTTAAGAAAGGTCCACTAATTAATAGGTAACAACTCTTAGAGTGCGATGTCATGACTTAAGGATGGGGTTGTACTTGGGAGGATATTACATTCACTAGCATAGAGATCTCGTCTCCATCCTCATCCTCAAATTCTTCATCAGATTCTTCCTCTTCATCAAAGATTCAGCAACTTTTATTGCTTTAGCTTTATCATGCTTGATGGGATGACTTTAGGGCCAAGGACTCGCTCTTTTTATGGATTCACCATGCATTTCAGAGCACGACTTTGTGGGTTTTAAGAAACCCAATAAGTGCATCAGGCCAAATTTTTGAAGGTCTTTGGCTTTAGTAATGGCTATGACTTTGGGCAGCCATTTTGTAAGGAGGTTTCTCAATATTTTCCTAACCATTTCTGAGTTAGAATACCTTTTGCCAAGACCCTTTAGTTAGTTTATGATGTGCATAAACCTTGTGGTCATTTCATCAATACTTTCTTAATCTAACATTTTAAACATTTCATATTGATGAACTAGCATCCTGATCTTAGTTTTTTTAATCTTCTCAGGACCTTCATACAACATATACAGTCGTCCCATATCTCTTCGTCATGTCACACGCAATGATTTTGTCATATTCGGCCTTGCTTAGTGCACACGTGAGCAGGTGCTTAGCTTTGGAATTCAAATGAACTTTGGCTTTGTGTTGCTCTCTCCACTGCTCTTAGGGACTTCTCTTGATGTTGAGAGTGCATCATTAGTTCGGGAACTTCTTCTATTGGACATAGTCACCTTCCTGTATGATTTCCCACAAGTCCAAACTTATGTATGATATGAACACTCCATTCGATCTTTTCAATATGCATAGTCACCACCATTAAAGAATTGCGTTCTGTGATAGAGTGTCCTTCTGCTATATGTATATTCAATGCCATATGTCCCTGAGAACTTTGTCCTCTGCAATTGTTAGAATGCTCAACTCCTTAGAGGCCTGAGCCTGATATCACTTATAGGGTGAAAAGCGCACAAGAAGAGGGGTTGAATCATGCTTTGCTTTTCTTTCCTGGTTTTGGTTTCTGAACACTTAAACAATTACTATCAAGCATTAAGTTTGAAGTGTAGCGGAAACAACGTTAGTTGCTTGGAAATCTACTTTCTAAACTATAATAATACTAATAAAAGCTCGCATAAGGTGATAAAGAGAAAACACTCTATAAAAGGGCACACAATAAATAATAAAGGAGTTAAAATAGAAGAAGATACTACATAAATATTTTATACTGGTTCAGCCAAACTATCTACATTCAATTCTCAAAAATAGAGTTTCTAAAAACCTTTCTCAAACTAAGAAAGTTTGATAGTCTTTGTAATAGCCTTCGTAAGCTCTTACCATTGACTAGTAGCAAACTCTCCTGTCACAAACCAAGTATTATTCACCAGCCTCTCCAAGCTAAAACCTCGTAGTCTTGTACTAGCCTCTCCAAGCTAACTTGAGTAGTCTTTGACCAACCTCTCCAAGCTAAACTGGGTAGTCTTCACTTAGCCTCTCCAAGCTAAATCATGATCAACAAGAACACTTTACTATCACATTCCAAGTAGTTTTACCTTAGCCTCTAAGCTATCTCACATGATCACTGGATCAAGGATACAAAGGTTTGTGTTTGGGTCTACTACTCAAACTAACCTACACTCAAGTTTTCTTAAGATATACAAGAACAGATTGGGAAAAACTTGAATGACTTCTTTCTATGATTCTTCCTTGGAAGAACGTGTTATCTACTAAGATTATAGAAAGAAGATTTTTATAGACAAGGAAACTAATTACAAGAAGTAATGAATGTCAGAAAAAGATGAAGAGAAATTTTGTAGCATATCAGCACTTGTGTAACGTCAAGAATCTCTCTTTGAAAGCTCAGCATTCTATTTATAGATGGTTTGCATATATGACTATTGCCCTTGATCTGTTGTCCAAGTGACACGTGTTGATCATTTATTTGTGTCTTGGAAAGCGGTCTAGAAGAGTAGCTCATATTATGTTAGAGTCCAGAGCCATTGTGAAACGTGATTCTGAGACTATCTTAGAAACTACTTTTTACTTTCTAAACAAGGTTTCTAAATACTTTCTTCTAGAAGCTGAAGTGGTTAACCAAGTTGGCAAAGAGATAACATGCAGTCTGTAACTAGGTTTGATTTCAAATTTCCCTTCATTTCCTATAAAGTGTATTGTTTCACTGTAAAGTGAACTTTTTGAAGTGCGGTATCGTTCCTCAAAATATCTTTGATCTTCAGTCTTTAATAAGAGTTTGTTGATGATATTATGATTGCGATCATGATGATTGAAGTCTTGGTTTCTTGTATACGATGATTTTCTTCAAACCGTTAGGCATGTGTACGTTTTTGATATAATATTTACTTTCATTTAGTTTCCATCTTTAAACGAGATAAATCATGTTTGCACATATAAAATTATTCTCGCTATAGGAACAATGTTATGCTAACGAATGAACCTATTTGTTACTTCAAAAAACTCAAGGAAGATATTAGTCATTCTTCAAAAATATTTTCCTTAAATTGGTTGTGTTATCATTCAAAACATATTGCAATAATGTTAAAAGGTTCTGAGCTAACATCTTTAAGGCATTAAAAGTAAGTGATTATAAAAAAAAAATTCTTAATATAATAAGTTTATTTAATATTTTTCAAATTATATAAACATTAGACGTTAAAATTAAATAATAGCTTGTGCATTGTTTGGTTTGATTTAATATTTATCTTTTTTATTACTCATTATTCATTATTTTTCTTTTTCCTAAAATATTTAGGTAATTATTACCTTAATAAAGCTTTAAAGGAAATAATTCAATACATAAAATATTAATTATTACATCAAATAAGTTAATGTAAAATACTTGTAACTAAACTAATGAAAATAATATTAAATATTTTAATAATTAAATTATTTTTAATTAAATTAGCAATAATAAATTTTGATATCATTATAATGACTAATAAACAATAAATATCAATTATGTATTAGTTTTATTTGATTATTTTCATTAATTAATGTGAGGAGTAAAAAAATCAAATTAGATAGAGGGTTTGTCCTAGATATTCTATGGTGTAAATGTGTTTGTCATGCCATGATAATAACATTTAGAACTAGACATTATATTATAATCATGGCATACATTAGTTTTATTTTATTAAAATAGAAAATGGTAATTTAGTGAAACTAAATAACAATTAATGCAAGTGAGCATGACAATAGCCATTTAGGAGTGGCAATAACCACTCCCTTTCTGCTAACTTTATTTAAGATATACTCACTTTACTTATTGAACCTATATATATCAACTTTATTATGAGTGTGAGAAAAGATGAGATGGTGAACATTCATTCATATAAATATTTTTCAAAATCAAATAGATAAAAATCATACAACTTACAAACCTACAAGGCTACAACGCATTGACGATTTGTCTCCATAACTTTAAGAGCTAGAAACTACTTCCACCAAAGTCTTGAAATCCTAAGCTATTCTCCTTTTGGCCCGCTCATCAGCACAATCCTCTGAACTTTTGTGCTTTTCAATCATCTTCCTCTTCTCCTACACAGAACGAGGTTTAAGTTTTTAATCAACCCATTCTTGCTTAACACCCAGCTTCAATTTTCACACCAATCTCCATATATCCTCCACCATTTCCCTGGCATTAGATGATTCCCAAAGAATGGCCTACAAATCATAGGCACCCCATTGGAAGTACTCTCAATCACAAAGTTCCTCCCATAATGAGTCACAAACACCCCATAGAACCATGTCCTAATACTTCAGTTTGAGAGCCCAAGGCACCATTTTCCCTTTATTGCTTGTCCTCTCAAAGAATCTGAAAGTTCCTTGCGTGAAACTAAATCTAATCCTGAAAATCCAATATGAACAAATATTTAATTTTACACGATTGTAAACATTTATATATACAAATTATAAAATAAAATAAGGAAAAAAGATGAAAAACTACTCTCAATGTCCACTATCAATGTTAATAAGTTAGTGCCAGGGGTCAACACAACACCTACATTAACAAAATAATAACAATAATTACTCTCCAATGCATTCAGAACAATACTATAGGTATCCACAAATGAACGGAAAAACCAAGCCAAATAAAAAAAAACTAAACTAATTCAGAATGCTTTTCACGTGTGCCTAAATTGCAATGGTAGTCTTCATTTCACAAATGGAGCTTTGCGATGGCGAACGTGGCAGGAGAGAGCGGTGGGTGGAAGAAAAAGAATGAAGAGAGAGAAAGTTTTGGAGAAATGGGGAAGAAGAAGGGTGTGGTTGTAACATATTCGTGGGTTCCTGGCGTAACCTATTAGTGAAACAATATGTTCCATATCTCATTTATTACCAACGAGTATGTGGGAATCCTAAGAGTTGTGTGCCAATGTACAAATTTTTTCAAAAACCCGTTGGTAAATTTATGAAAAAATAATTTCAATATACACGTTAGTACAACCATCAGTAATTTAAGGGATAAAATATATAAACATAAAATATTATTTGCTCGTTGGTAATTTAAAGAAAAAATAAATAAAAATAAAATATCAATACATGTTGGTACGCGTCGATAAAGTTCTCGTGCCATGTGGCACATTAATTCCTCGAGGCTTAAATTACTATTGTACCAATCGATAAACTCGTTGATACACCCATCAGAAATTGTGCACACCATATGCCGCAAAGTGACGTATTATTTCCAGGAGGGGTTTTACCGATATGCCTGTCATGCAAATTGATTATCACAAGTTTAATAGTACAAAAATGACAATCTATCCAAAATACTACCAGTAATTACCGACGATATGTACCCATCGGTATTTTTCGTTGATATACCACGGATTTCTAGTAATGGTTTTTGTTAGGGACCAATTTGTCTATCAATAAATTTGTCAAAGATCAATTTGAGTGTTTAGTCAAAAAGTATGAAAATAATTGAGTTATATATGAATAAAATAATCACTACCCAAAAAAGTGTGAATTATGCAGTTCTTCAAAACTTCCACAATACACAGTAAATTACAATGGTTTTACCCTTAGTTTTTAATTTTAGCACGAGAGAAATGGCGGTTATATTATGGTGGTTCTTTAAAATCGCCACAATGTTCAGTAAATTACGGTGGTTCACTTAACCGACATAATTTTAATGAAAGAAATGGCCACTTTGGGTATATGGTGGTTTAAAGGCGTTATTTACCCTTCCTATTTTATTCTTTTTTACTATATTTTTATAAATTAGGGAAAAAAAAAAGACATCTCATTCTTTAAACTTTTAGCTAGTTGTAAATAGATATTTTAACTTCTAAATCTTCTAATTAGATGCTTAAACTACACTAAACGTAAAAAATTAGTCATTTTATTCAATTTTGAATTTAGCTATTAGATAGGTAATATGGTAAAATACTATTGATATATGTCATAATTTCTTTTATTTTTTGTTTTTATTTATATTATTTTTAATGTTTGTGAAAATATATATGAATAAAAATTAAAATATATTAACTAAAATTTTCTATTCAATGCTCATTAAATGAGGATGGAAAGCTCAAATAATTAAACATCAACTATTTTAAGAGGATTCGCTATCTCTTGACTTTTTAATATTATAATAAAAACAATGAACTAAGGTAAATAAAGTATATTTTGTGCCTTTTTTTATTTAATTGAATTTGGGACTTGTTTTGTTATTACAATTATAGTTGTATTCCCTTGAAAATGGAAACAAAAGTGGAATATGGATACAACTCAGCAAATTTTTCATTAAGCATATATATATATTCATTTCGAAACTTTAGATTCTAACTCAAATTTTAATATGCTTAGCTATATAGGAACTTTAAAATTTTTTAAAACGAGTAGTTTTAAAGGTTGTGTTAGTCAAAGGATTTAATTAAAAATTTAAATAAAATAAAAGGAAGAAAAGAAAAAAAAGAAAACATTTAAAAAAAAAATTGTCAGCCCAAGAAATGAAAATTCTTTTAGAATCAAATATGAGATAAAAATGAAATCCCAAAAGTTCACGTCTAAGTTCAAGATAAAGAACAAGGAAAAAATAAAAAACCTCAATAGACATTATTTAAGAGCATTGGACGTCACAAAAAAGCACTAACTAGGAATCCAAGTATTTTTGTGTCTCAGCATTAAAAAATTATCTTCTCCTTAAACGCATTCCTTACAAAAATTATTTGGTATGGCATAACATAGATTAGTTTGGGCTACATTGCATGCTTTAGTAAGCAATATGTAAAATGCAAAAATAAAAACAAAAAGAAAGCTCACTGGCGCCATTCCTCGCGCGCTCTACTTCTTTCATTTCCCTCTCTCATTTTTCATTCCCCTTTCACAGCCCCTCTCTCATTGTGGAAGAAAACCGTACCTCCCTCCCTCTCACATCTCCTCTCACAGCCCCGAACTGCCTTCCTCGACCGCCATCTCCTCTCACAGCCCGAATCGTCGCCAACGACTGCCTCACCACCACCTCCGAACTCGAGCACGCCACCGATCGTCAAGCGCCCCACTCTTCGGTCGCCCTCGAGCACGCCACTCGCGACAGCAGCGGCGACAGCAACGAACACCATGTGAGGGTTATTGCGTGCCAGCCGCAACTTCACCGTCCTCTACGGTGCCTAGCTCGCCACCATCCTCCCAAGCCTTGGCTTCGTCGACGCCGCTCTCGGTGCCCTCGTCTCTCTCCACATGCTCGCCTGGCTCTTCACTGGTTGGTCTTTATTAAGGTAAATCGTCATCTTACACGTGTTTTGCTCATTATACCTAGGTTTTCTTATTGTGCATTTGGATTTTGCTTTATCAGGCTCATTCTTGCAAGATAACGCCGGCCAAGTTTTCGGGTTCCAACGAGGTCGTGTCGCTCCAATTTTGGAAAATTGTAAGTTTTTTATTATGAGTTTGGATTAGCTTATAATTAAATACTGTCCAAGCTATCTAGCTAGCTAAACAAATGATTATTATATCTGAAAAAAATTGTTTACCAAACATGTCTCAAGTGATTGAATGTATTTTGAGTTACTGGATTGGAGTGAAGTTTTTTCAGAATTGGAAGAAACCATGGCTAAGAAATCAGTTAATTGATGTTCGTCATGTTGCAAGCATGTGTGCTTTGTTTTTGAGTTTTGAGATGAGATTCAATTGAGGTCTCTCACTAGTCACCTCACCCACGATTTGATTTTGGTCACGTCGCTGCTCAATATAGACTCTTTCAGCTTCCAGTGAATGACTTATCCAAATTTTACTTATGGCACTTGTGTTATATAATTTGCAGCACACAATTTAGGAAATGTCAGACTGAATCCCTTGTCTGATTGCCTATGTATTTAATTTAATTTGCTTACAATTTGAGTCATGTACTGTTAGGGTATCTATCTGGTGGTGATCAGATTAGTGCAAACCTTTGATTCATCTCGTTTTAAGTTTGTGTCCTTGTTCAATGCCCCTTCCTTCATGACCTCGAAGATATACATATGAACTATTGTTTGTGTGAAGAAAGGATTTTCTGCGAATTTTGAGTTTGTATAATGTGTTTTCATTAGCTTCTTTGTTCCTTGTTTTGCATCTTCAGATACTTTTGCAATTTTCACTATTCTGTAATTAACAAGTTAGTTTGTATAATTTCTTCTTTGTCATGCTTTCAGGCAGGAACTGGTATAGCAGAGCTAATAGCTCTTAAGATGTCAAAGCAGGTGAATCAGCTCTTTATTGTTTACATATTAGTGACAAAGTGTAGAATAACTGATTACCTAGAACTAATTTTTGTGAAGGTAATTTTATCAATTATGTATGCATGCCTTTCCAAAAGTTCTTAACTCTAGATGATTATATTATCAGTAGTATGGCAAGGAATTACTTCTCTCATATTTTCACTAGTGATTCCCTAACTTAGCTCATATTCCTCCCCACTTTTTTAGCACATCTAAATTTCATCCAGAAAGTCAGAACTTGCAATGATACTTTTGGTTTGCTCATTAAATGATAATTGTTTTAGGTAAGAATCCTACAATAAGAATTCAGCACAAAACTTGTGTAGCCAAAATTGGTAAAAGGGATAGTAGAAATATGAAATCCAAAGAGAAAATTGAAAACTATCTTGACCTTCTACTCTAATAAATGAGTTCTAAATTCTAGCATTCATTTTAGTTCTCAAAATTTGAATTGATCTCTGCTTAATCCCTTAAATTTATCTTATTATCTATATATAATTTCATTATGGTTGCAGGGAACTTCATTTCATTAAATTTCATTATAAGTTTTCTTTTTTCTCATTTGTCATTTTCTTGTCTTTCTTAATCAGTCATGTCATCTGTTTGTTATTTTCTTTTAGCTTCTCTGTTTTCTTTTGTTCTCTTTAAATGAATGAACTGGAGGCTTCAATGAGAAAAGTCAATCAATTGGAAGATATTGCAATTATAAGGGCTAGGGAAAACTAAGAAAATATTAGGAGAGTTACAAGTGAATATGCTCTATATGGTTTGAATGAAATTTTGCTTTTTCCCTTTTTATTTCATAAAGCTCAATGGTCTTGATTGATCCATGGAGCTATCTCCACTCCTGTGGTAATGCTAGGTTGTTGTTGTTGTCTGACTTGGTAATCTTACTTTTACAACTTTGGATTAGACAGACTTTGCACTAATCAGTCCTACATGGTTTTCTTTCCTTTTTTTCAGTTATATTCTCAATGGTTACTTTCTGATTTTATTTTTGATTAGGATGAATTTTTCTAGATAGCTTGATTCAAATGTTCATTTACTACAAAATGGAAAAAGGTTCTTACATCCATTGACTAACATAGATAGAGGTGCATCTCAAATCTTTCACCTTTATTTTCATTGTCTTTCACTTTGCTTTGTAATTGAGACCCATTCATTTATTCTTTTCCATTGTAGGCATTTGAAGATACTCAAATTGGTACAAAAAGCATCTTCAAGTGTGCCAAATTTGTTGCTATTCAATCTTCCATGAATACCTCCTTAACTTAGGTACATTTTAATTATTTTGTTAAGTTTTTTGATCTTATGGAAGATTGATTGTTTTGATCTAAAAGTTAGTTTCAAAGTCAGCTTCCATATTTGCTTTGACTTTGAATTCATTGTGATGATATCAAAATACCATTTGTAAGTATATTATGCCATTTGAGAGGTCATGAAAGAGTAAAAAATTCTTAGTCCTTAATATATCTTTTATTGCATGATGTGAGCATTACTTTGAAAAGACTTATTAGAGCATTGAAATACAATGGAAGCTTCAACTAACCAGATTTTTAGAACATCCAAGTGCCCAACTTGTTGCTCCTTCTATTAACATGTTCGAGTTTTTGTGCCTCACTATACAAGTTTGTAATGCTAGTGTTGTTGTGGTAAGTTGTTCAAAATCATTAGTTGTTGATGTTTCTAAGAAGGAAAAAAAAAAAGATTTTATTCAAAGTGGCTACTATTCTGTTGGATTGTGTATCATTTTCTGTCATTGTGTTTAGAGCAATTATAGCAATCCCATGTATCACAAGCAACGCTAATTATGAGTTTGGTCATATTGGATTTTGGCATTTATCTTTGATGCTTGGTATATCTTTTACTAGTTTGGAATTTGATCAACCTCATAAAAGATGGTTTCCAAGTGATAGAATTAGTATTGCCTGAGAATTACTATTTTGCATGATTATTGGAACTTTTTTTTAAAATAAAATTGGTTCTGCAATTAGAGTGGTTTAAAATTGTTGTAATAAATAGTTTTAAAAAGTTTTCAAAAATATTTTCACTGCAAATTGGCGGTTTCAAACTGCCATGATTAATATATTTTTAAAACATTACCACAAATTGCGGCAGTTTGAAATCGCCACAATTTTTTTTAAAAAATATTTCACTAACGCGCAATTTTAACTACCACAATTACATGTGAGTTATGGTGGTTATACAAGGTCATTGTGGCGGTTTTTTATAACCGCCGTAATTACCGAATAGCGTTGGTAATTACACGGTTCCTTTAACTGCATTTGCTGGAAAACGACGATTATAACCACCGTAATTCACAAAAAAAGGCCACTATTTTCCTGTTTTATTGTAGTGAATTGTGATTTATTTTACTTATTTTATACAATAAAATAATTCAAAAAAATCATTGGGGGTATTTATTAAACAATTTATTATAAATCACAATATTAATGTAAACGGTGTACTTTCAATCTTTCCAATTATAAGAACTCTCAACACTTTGTTTAAGGTTTTTCTTAATAATGCAATACAAACGTAATTGTCTATGACAAAATAGACAATATATATTGGCAAATATAATTCACATATAATTTAATGATTAGTCTTAACTTTTGTTTATTATCATTGTATAACATACTATTATAAAAAATTCCTTCTTGAAAAAAAAGGCCACTTTAGGTCCTTTGTTACCAAAACTATTCATGGAATATGAACTTTTGTACTAATATCATTTCATATAATTATTTCTCTTTTAATTATATACTCTTCCTAATGCCTAAAAAAGTAATTTTGTAAGTTTGCACATTTTAAATACAAAATTCTCTTAGGAAACATAATTGACATTCCTTCCTTTGTCTAAGTAGTAGGCTAAACTTTTATTGTTACTATATATTACTCTAGGTGCATACAAAGTGGTCATATTGCATTGCACATTTTTAATGTGAAATTTATGCTCTTAATGAGTATAATTGACTTTTTTTCTATTGCAAGTAATGATCTAAAAATCCAGTCAAATTTAAAGTATTGTAGATTTTAGTACATAAGCTCTTGTTCAAATATATCATCTATTGCACTGTCAATCTCATCCTAAGCTTCCATATTGTTTTGTTGGACCACTTGTATAATATATGTAATAATTTTTTTCAATCAATATATAGTATCATTTGAATAAGTATATAATGTTATTTCTAAACTTTATATAGAAGTATTTTAAAACTTTAGAAATGTACTGAAAGTAAAAAAGGTGTTTTCAATGTTTTCATTTTTTGGGAGCACACAAGCAAATTAAATATGTTTTTAAATTTAAAAACTAAAATTACTTTTAAAAATTAAAAAAGAAATTAATTTTTAATAAAAGTTTTTCATTTTTCTTTCTTGACAATTAGTGATGACAAATGTCACTTTTTTTTAACATAAGAAAGGTAAATGTTACACTTTTGAAATCAAAAATGAATATTTATTTATTTTTTGAGATTTCTTTTATTTTTCTAGTAACAATATTAATATTTAATGATATGAAATTACTTTTTTTTTCTAACTTTGCATAATTAATCAAGTTTTAAGAAAAATTTGTTACAATAACACAATCATTATTAATTAAATTAAGAAACTATAAAGTTTAAAAAAAAATACAACAACAAAAGTAAGTTTAATTTAAGTGAAAAATATTGGAAATGATCTTTGAATATTCCGAGCATCTTGAAAATCATAAATTAGTTCAAATGAATTAAAAATTTTATTTAAAAAATAATAAATATATAATATGTATCCATAAAACATATAAAAATAATTATTTTGTTTTGTTTTCTCAACTATTGAAAATTTAATTTACCACATATA
>JAMLFY010000846.1:0-22331 GCA_030441495.1 Dalbergia oliveri
TATGATATGTAATTATGGATGCTGTATGATGGAGCCAATATATTATGATGTGATGTTTGTAAATTCCTATGTGTTTTTAAATTTTGCTAAATCATTCACGTTAAGCGCGGCTCACGTTTTCAATTATGTTTAAAAAAAAAAATGGCTCGTAATTTCACTAAGTATTTTCAAAGCATGATTAAGGAACTGAAGCAAAGAGTAAAGTCTAGTAATTAATCAGATCCTGCCTAGGTGTATTGGGTTAATTATTAGGGTGTTACACGTAACGTCTAATAACTAGCCAAATGTGACTCGAGCGTGTGAGGTGAAAGTTAGGGTGTTACACTTTGAGAGGAAGAAGAAGATGAAGAAGATGAAGAGAAATTTAAGAGAAAATGCAAGAAAGTGCAAGACAACTAAACTTAGCAAATGATCTAAAGTGTATCAAGGTTCTTCCAAGCTTGGTATTTATAGAAAATTTTGCACAATGGAGGCTCCCTTGGGTGCATGGCAAGCCAAAGGGAAGAATGAGTGAGGAAAATATCTCTTTGATTGGTATGTGCAAGGCATGGGCAAAGCATGGTTGAAAGCATGGCTAGGTATGACTCAAAGTATGGCTTGAGGTATGGCCTTTGAGTAAAGTAAAAATCAACATGTGACACTTTTCCTTGGGTGAGGATTCGGCCAGCTTATGCAACCATGGGGAAGAGAAGTTTGTTCATGTAATTGTGGTTTAGTGATGTGTTTAGGTGTTTCTTTGATTAAGGTTTTAGTTAGGAGTTGTAAGAAAGTGTTTAGGTGAGGTAATTGGCTAATTAGGAATGTCAAGACTTGATTAGGGAGTGGTCATACTAGATTAACAAATTAAATTCATTTTCTTAGTCAAATGAGGTATGGCACAATTCCTTAATTTAAGGAATTGGAGAGAAAACACTATTCAAGATTCCATGACTATGAATCTTGAATTAAAGAATGCAATTAGAGTTTATCTAAGCAATCTTAGGTTCTAATTAACCTTAATAAATTATTTTTATTCATTAATTAGAAATAAATTAATCTTCGATTAGAGCCTAATATTGCTTAGGTTTGCTTAATTGCGTCATTAGGCTCACTATACACTGTTAGGGGCAAAATGGTAATTTCTGAAACTACAGGACCTTTGGCCGAACTAAACATCAAATATCACTCAAAAACATCATTCTAAACTTCCTGAAAAGTTCTGGGCTCAAACGGCACCTTCAGATACCGGACACAGGAGGGGTATTTTGGTCATTTTGAGTTGAAAGTTTAGAAAACGAGATTTTCACCTCAAATATCAATTGTAACAGATACAACCCCTTCAAACATTGAGTTGACCCATTCGAGGACTAGGGCAACTATCATGAACCCGGGTACAAATGACCTCAGGGCATTTTGGTCATTTGTACTCAACGCAGAATTCGGGCGTACATCCCATGTATGCAAAAATACGTACAACAGACGACCACGAAATGGTAGGATTAATGATCGGGATCGTCCTGCACCTACTACATGGGCGTATCAACAAAAATCACGAACGACGCCATCAGTTGAAGGCAACGGGAAAAGAAGATAGAGCGGGTGAGAATCTTGCTAAGAGATCTCATCAGGAGAACCTCCTATCCTAGTGTCATCGTTTATGTCTCCAAGAACCTTGGGTTTATTTATAACAAGGTTATACATGCAAAGTTCATTATGAGGTTTTCATAAAAGTAATTATCCAAGGTCCGTGTATTTTATGATGAATCTTAATGCATGTGTAGCAACAGCAGAACATGAATGCATGGCAATACTTTATGCAGCAAACAAGTAAAGCATCTCATCAATAACAAACTCTCAAATAGATGGCATGTGCTTTCTCATAATCAACTTCTTTCTTTCATAGGCAAAAGTTTCACATCTTTTCTCATTTCTCAAACTTGTGACATCATGGTATGTAAAAATAGTAACCGACCCCTGATACTAGGCCATGAGCTATACCTTAACTAGTCATCACTAGTTCTTACTTATCCTCTTAATAAGCGAATCATAATCATAAAAATAATAACCCGACTCCCAAAGTATGGGTAGGGTACCTAAGGAATCACCCATCATGGGATTTTCTCCTTCTTCGAAACGCATCAGCTGGTTAAGACTAGTGACTTTGTCCGCTTTGGCAGGCTAATGTCGATGCCCTCATGGTTTTACCTTCTCCTCACCGTAGTAGGAGAAGTACATCTAAGCCTTTAAATGCATCATTGGTTAATACCAGTGACATTGTCCGCTTCGGTGTGGCTCTCGACCATACCCCATGGGTTTTCTTTCTCCTCAGTAAGGAAATACGTGTCGCATGTCACATAATAAAATCTTTCTTTTCAAAACTTTCTCAAGTCCCTCAAATTAAGGAAATTTGGCAGCATAACGCCATCACTCCGAATTTCCTCAAATTTGAGTCATGCCACATAACTCAAATCACACATGTTGTTCTCATGAAATTTCTTAATCAAATAAATCTCTTAATCAAGGAGCATACCCTCCTTGCTCATTCATATCGCATTCTCATGCATCTTAAGCATAGCATACCATATTCATCACCACAACATGTCAGATACACATATAGTCTCATATTCATGGCATTAACATATTCATATTCATCACGAGTATACCCGCTCGGCCTCATGCTCACATCGCACCTCCTCTCATGGTGTCTTATGCTTTGCCCTTACGGGTTTTAAACTTATGTTCTAATGATTCTAACTTTCATTATGGATCTTTATTACACCTAAGGGATCATCACCTATAATTTCCTCTAATGTTTATGCTTTAAAACATAACCAAACAGCTCTACATCTTTTGGGCAAAATTTTACCATATGATTACGGGTCCTAAATTTCCTTCCTAACCCTTTCTAAGTTCTGTTTTTGCTAAAGTTCTATATTCAAATCCTAGGCGTAATCACTAATTATGAACCATCTTCCTTAAGCTCAATTATGCTGGAACATAAATTATTGTTCTTCTGTCTAAGTGTTTTAAGATTCTAGTTCTCAAACCTTTCTATTTACTTAGTCCTTCCTAACCTTCAAAATCGTTCCTCACTTCGCTCAAACATAATCTTACGCATTTTAACTCCTCAAAACAATTCATATATAGTGGCCAACAACAAAATAGAAACCAAAAGTATGCATCACACATAATCACATAAAATCATGTTATAAGTGCATATGAATTGCTAGTCTTTCTCTTGGAACAATTTCAGAGCAAAAAAGGTGTTTTGGTAATCGATTACATGTGCCTGGTAATCGATTACCAGAGACCAATTTTGTTCTGGGTTCAAAGAACAATCAGGTAATCGATTACATAGGATGATAATCGATTACTTAGGGCTAAAACTTTTTCCAGGAATGAAGAACACAAGTAATCGATTACACGAATAGGTAATCGATTACAGGTTTTAAAGACCAATTCTGGACATGATGAACAACCTTGGTAATCGATTACATTGTCTGGTAATCGATTACCAAAACCAAAAACCCTTCAAAAAACCACTCTAGTAATCAATTACATAATATGGTAATCGTTAGATTAGACAGAAATTTGAGAAAATATGATTTTTGACATATTTCAAACCATTTAAACACATTGAGACCTCATAAAATATTTTTCCAACATTTTCTTGAAATCATCCTCACATTTTACAAAATCAAAACCATCATTGTATCATGCTAAAACACATCCACTTTTCATGGTTAAAAATTTCCATTTGAAGATACTTAGGGCAAGTCTTTGAGCTCTAGGGTTTAGATGATAACATAAACTTAAACATGCTATGCACTTCATTTTACTCTTCATTATAAAGTAAAGTGAGAGCATAAAAATAAATATGGGATGCAACTTGATTATTACCTTCTAAGATTAAGTGATGACTTGGAATATAAACATGAAATACAAGCTTGGGAATTTAAACATGATAATGCAAGTTCATCTATTTATTCTTGAGAGCTTAGTGATGACATCAAAATAAACATGAGATGCAAGCACAAATTTAAACATGGATGCAACTTATTTTATCTTAACTAGAGCTCTTGCAAGACTTTTAGAGGAATGTTAATGGCCTAACCTAACATGTATCTTAACAAATAGAAGATGAGCTTTAGAGTTCTTAACACCAAGTCTCCAAAGAAGTCTTTGGTTTGAACTTCATCATCAAGCTCAAGAAAGTGGATTAAAATAACGTACCAACACTTTAACAAAACAAACATAAATAGAACTACTCATATTCTTCATTTTATTGCTCATAGGCTTCAATCTAGAGTAAAACTCTTAGAACGGCCAATCAACTTTAAGGTTGGCAAAGGTAAGCTTAGAGCTCTTTGAAACATATGATTACTTTTCTTAACAAAACTTTTAGTGATCTACTCAACATTTTTATCAAACCTTGCATAATGAAAGGAATAAAAACTAAAATCTTGAGAAGGACAAAGGAAAGGGAAAGACTGAAATCATGTATGGTCCAAGACCAAATTTTCAAACTTTAGAGGTTTCTCACATGGCATCACAAGTCCATTATCTTGAAACCTCATCATCAAGCCAAAGTTTTCTCAACACAATGCTCTAGGCCGAAAATAAAAGAAGAAAAGAAGAACTTGGAAAAACCAAGAGAAAAACTAGAACCTTCCTTAAAGGAAGCATACAAAACTTGGAAAATAAACCCCTACCTAAAGAAGTCTTGAAGAGAGGAAGGAAAGCTTTATTTCTTGAGAAGAAAAGAGAAAGAAATCCTTCTTGGAAACTTGATGAAGAACTCGGCCAAGGGAGGAGGAAAAAGAGGTTCTTTGAGTTTGGGAAGAAAGCTTGAAGTTTGCTCAAGTGTGTAAAGGATCCTAAGGGCTTTCAAGCTAGTGTATTTATAAAAGATTGAGAGCTCATGGATGGCCTAGAGGAGGAAGGGTGGCCGGTCACTTGGGGAGGAAGGAGAGAGAAATATCTCTTGATTGGCATAGGCTTAGGCATGGGCAAGCATGGGTGGAAGTATGGGTCATGGTATGGCTTGAAGCATGGCCTATGAGTGAAGAGAAATTCAAATTGTGACACAATTTTGTGGAGGATTTCGGCACATATCAGCCAAGGGGGAAGGGATTTTTTTTTCATGTAATTGTGGTTTAGTGATGTGTTTAGGTATTTTTTTTATTAAGGTTTTGATTAGGAGTTTGTAGGAAGGTGTTTAGGTGAGGTAATGGCTAATTAAGGTTTTCAAGATTTGATTAGGAGAGTGATCTTGATTAACAATTTAAAATCATTCTTTTGGTCAAATGAGGTATGGACACAATTCCTTAATTTAAGGAATTGGAGAGAGAAAATACTACTCAAGATTCTGTACGCCCCAACTTTTACTTTCATTTAGAAATTACCGAATTACCTAGGTAATTATTATATAAATTCGAGACCAAACAATCCTCAATAAGGAATATAACATTAGAAAAGAAGTTATGAGCGATTCCTGCAAGAGTTGCAAGCCCCAATTTTACGTGTAAAATGACCAAAATGCCCTGAGGTTATTTTACTCAGAAAATGAGGATCGTGGGCCCCGGCCGTCCTCAAGGGATGTTCTGAGGATAATAGGGGATTGTTTGTGTTATGTGTGTTAATAGAGGAGAGAATCTCAATTTTGAGTTTCGACGCGAAATGACCAAAGCGCCCTACGGCCGTTTCTAACTCCGATTTGCGTGCCGACTAGCCGAACCTCACTAAAATGTTTTAAAAGGTGTTTTTAAGCTATGATTGACCATTGGTTAAGTTCGGATGGCCTCAAAGATTTTTAGTGAAGTTACATTTTGCCTCCTGTCTTTGTGTAGTTTTGCCAATTTTGAGATTTTTGATTTCTAGCAAAACATAAGCAATATTAGGCTCAAATTAAAGCTTATTAAATTCTAATTCTTAATCTAGAGTCAAAATTATTTATTTAAATTGATTAGAACTTGAAATTGCTTAAAAACACCCAAATTGCTTACTAATTCACCTAAGCCCTTAATTGCAAATTCTCTAATTTGCAAAGATACCATACCTACACCTAAATAATGCATGGAACACACAAATTTCTCTTCCTTGGGCTATAATGCACGAAATTATATGGCCTAATATGCATCAGAAAAATTTGTCAAACTTGGCACAAAACTCAAGGTATGAAAACAAGGAATCATGTTTCATGATTCCATGTTTTAAGCCACCAAACAAGATGATTTTTCCTTCCTTGTTTCCTCCTCAAATTTAGTCAGATTTTCCTCCTCCTCTTGTCCATACATGAGCTTGAATTTTTCTATAAATAGGCATGCTTAAGGAGTCTTAGATGCTTGCTCAAAATTGTACACATTTCTAGTTTTTCCAAAGCACCAAAAGCTCTCATTTCCTCCTCCTCTTTGCTGAATTCTTTCTTCAAGTTTTCAAGAATATTTCTTCCATTTCACTCAAAGAAACCAAGTTCTCTTCCTTTCCTTCAAATCAGATTAGGTAGGGAGTTGTTTTAAGTTCATTTTATGCTATGACAAGTTATGTTTCTAGCTCAAAAATGATGATTTCATGGACTTTCTTCTAGCTCTCAATTTCATTTTGTTTTCCCTTTTCTTTTAAAAACATTTCAGCCTTATGGCCTAGATTATGATGAGACCATGGTTTGATGATGAGGTTCTTGACTGTTGGTTGCAAAGCCTTCACAAGTTAGACCTCTAAAACTTGAAGGTTTCACTAGTTTTTAAAGCTTTACAATTTCTGTTTTTCTTTCCTTATTTTTCTTTAATGATTTCGGCCAAATGGCCTAAGAAGGAATATGATGATAGCTTGATGATGAGGACCTTGAGTGTTGGTTGTAAATCCATCACAAGTTAGGCCTTTAAAGCTTGAAAATTCCACTTGATGCAAAACTTTAAAGAATGATGTTTTTATGATGTAAAAATAAAGATCTTGAGTTTAGAACTTGAAAGATGTATTTTTCACTTTGTCTTGCTAAGATATATTGGGTTGAATTTATATTTCTCTAAAGTCTTGGAAGAGCTCAGTAGAGAAATAAAAGGAACTTGCATCCATGTCTAAGTTTATGCCTTGCATAACCATGTTTACTTTTAATGCCATCACTAAATTCTCAAGAATAAATAAATGAACTTGCATATCTCATGTTTAAATTTCCAAGCTTGCATTTCATGTTTATATTTCAAGTTGTCACTTAATCTATAAAGATAATAAAGAGGTTGCATCTCATATTTATTTTATGCTCTCACTTTATTTTATAATGGCTAAAAGAATCAACGCATGGCATGTTTATTTTATGTCATCACCTAAAGATCCTAGAGCTCAAAGACTTGCCAAAGTATCACAAGCAAAGTTGGAAAATAGTAGTATCACTTTCAATTTGCTTAAGATTATTGGAGTTAAAGAATTGATTCTTTAAGAAGTCTTGAGTTTGGAGCTTAATAAGATGTAATAAGAATTCTCTTCTCCTTCACCGGTCCAATGCGGACTACCACCGCTCAAGTTTCTTAAGATTCTCTCCCCCACTTTCAGTGCCCACTACCGCCTTCAGTTTCTTGCATATCATGTTTATAATTATAAGATTAAAATGAGGTTGCATAGCATGTTTATGATTCTAGTTATCACCTAAATCTCTAAAGCTCAAGACTTGCTCCTTTTATCTTAAGTGAAAATTGTAATCGTAAAGATTCTTTCAATGAATAAATCGGCCTCATGATTAAGGTAGGCCTAAAGTGATTTTAAAGAAGCTACTGGTTTAGTTCTAAAATTTCTTTCAAGAATAACAAAAAGAATTAGTTTTTAAAAGAGTTTTAAGGCCTTGCAAAGATTTTACGGATACTAGTATCTTACTTGTATTTAAAAATATGATTTTATGCATAACTATGTTATTATATATGAAAGGAAAAGTTCATTATAAACATGACATGTTAAGTTTATGATGCATTATAAGACGCATGATTAAAACTGATGAACCTCGGTAAAGTATATTTTCAAACTTAATAAATCAATCTTAGCATGCTCACTATTTCATAATAACCCCGAGGTTCCTGAGGACGATGATGATGACACGATGCATATGAGGTGAGTACCCGAGATTCTTATAAAAGTTTCTCACTCCCTCTTCTTTTCTTTCCATCTATCTTCAAAATGATGGTGATGTTCGTGATTCCGTTGATGCTCTCACCTGGTAGATGTACTTGATCTGGTGAACCAGCTTATTATCCTTGAGGAACGTATCGCTAAACTTTGCGCGTGAGCTTGGATATCTATCCCTATCCTTGGAGTGTTATTACTAGGTGCCATTAATGGATGTCCTTTCATCCATATATTATTTATATTTTGTTAGATTGCCTACACCTAGTCTTATTCTGTTTGGTAGGCAAACTATCTATGTGTTATGTAATTATGGATGTTATATGATGGAGCCAATATGATGTGTTTTTCATGCTATATCTGACGTATTCGCTTTATTTCGATTATTGTTCACGTTATGCGCGCTCACGTTTTCAATTATGTTTTAAAAAAAAAATGGCTCGTAATTTCACTAAGTATTTTCAAAGTATGATGAAAGACTGAGGCAAAGAGTAAAATCTAGTAATTAATCAGATACAACCTAGATGTATTTGGTTAATTATTAGGTGTTAGAATTCCATGACTAGGAATCTTGAATTAAAGAATGTAATTAGAGTTTAACTAAGCAATATTAGGTTCTAATTAACCTTAATAAATTATTTTGACTCTAGATTAATTATCGAAATAAATTAATCTTCGATTAGAACCTAATATTGCTTAGATTTGCTTAATTATGTCATTAGGCTCACTGGACACGTTATAGGGACAAAATGGTAATTTTGCATTAAACTGCTCGACCTCCCAAACTAAACATCAAATACCACTCATAAACATTATTCCAAACCTTCTGGAAAAGTTTCGGGCTCAAACGGCACCTTTACCGCGTAAAACGCTAGAGGTATTTTGGTCATTTGAGTCGAAAGTTCAGAAACGAGATTTTCACCTCGAATATCAAACATACAGATGTAATCCCCTTCAAACATTGAGTTGACCCATTTGGGGACTCGGGTCGGCTACTGTAATTAAGGATAAAAATGACCTAAGGGCATTTTGGTCATTTGTACTCAACACAAAAATTGAGACGTTACAACTTGCTTGTCCGTCTCGGATGATAAGTCATGTTGAAACAAGGTTTTCTTTCGAAGCTTTCAAAAAATCTCCCAAAAATCTTGAGGTGAAATGCGAATCTCTTTTTGGATTATAATAGAAGGAACACCATGTAGTCTCACTGATCCTTCTATATAAAGATTAACCAATTTCCCATGAAATGACGTAACTTTGACTGGTAGAAAAAGTGCGAACCTAGTTGGTCTATCCTAGATAACGCATATAACATTGTATCTTAATTGTGTCAGGTAATACCATTGAAAAATCCATGGAGAAATTTTCCCTTTTCCATTGGGAATCTCTAAGGGTTGGAGTGTACTTAGTGGCTTCTAATGTTCTATCTTCATCTTTTAGAAGTCAAACATTTCAAGTTCCTGCTACATCCACCTTTCTCTTTGGTCGCCTGAACTACTTAATATCTCTATACATTTTTGTAACTCTTGGGTGTAGTGAAAAAATTACCTTTGTGAGTCCTCCTATAATATTATGATGAAATTTCCTATTCTCTGCACACATATGTGATCCCAATACTTCCATATCCTATTTTCACTCCGTGCAAAGCCGTTGTGCTCCCAACATGAGCTGAGGCTATGATTTTTTTGAAATTCTAGATCTTCTTGTCGAGCTTGTGAAATCTCACTCTTAATTTCACTTGTGATCCTAATTCTGACCAAAATGTACAATTCCAGGCTTCTTTTTATCCCTAACTTAAGACTTTAAAGAAAGAACCCTTCTAGCTCTATCTCCTTAATCATCTTCCAAGAAATACCCAAAGGTTTTCTGCTAAAGGCATCTGTTACCACATTTGTTCTTTTTGGATGATAGTTAAAGTCCAGCTCCTAGTCTTCAATAAACTCTATCATTCTCTATTGCCTCATGTTTTCATCTTTTTAATCTAAATACTTTGGATTCTTATGATTAGAAAACATCTCAAACTTTACTCCATATAGATAGCATTTCCAGATTTCAAAGTGAACAATATTACTACTAACTTGAGATGCGATTTTAACTATCTTAAATCCTAAGCCACCACCTTTGCCCTTCATCAAATACACCCCAAGCCTTTTCCTGACTCACCTCAATAAACCTCAAATGAATTATATGGGTCTAACAAGACCATTATAGGTGCAATATTCAACTTTTACTTAAGGTCCTAAAAACCCCTATCATTTCTTATTGTCCATTTAAAAGGTACACTTTTCGGTTCAGCTTAGTTAAGGGTAAGGCTATGGCTAAATCCATTGATAAACCTTTTGTAGTTACCAGCTAATCTTAAAACTTCAAATCTCTATAATAGTAGTTAGGTCTTTCCAACTTTATACTACTTAAATCTTTGCTGGGTCAACTGTTTTCTGTGATACTACAAGACCTAGAAGTCTTATTTCCTATAGCCAAAACTCACACTCATATTTTCTTGGCATGAAGAATCTATATTACTATTCTAAGATGCTACTCATGTTCCTCCTCAACCCTTGAATATATAAGAATATCATCTATGAAACAATCATGAACTTGTTGAGAAAAGGTTCGAAGATTGATTCATATAGCCCATGAATATTATTAGGGCATTAGTTATCTCAAAAGATATCACTATATATTCGTAATGCCATTAGCATACTTCGAAATATCTTCTTCCCGAACTTGAATCTAGTGTTATCCCGATCTTAAATCAATCTTGGAGAATACTCCCCTCAATTTATCCATGAGATCACCACTCCTTGGAAGAGGATACTTGTTATTGATCGCCACTTTATTCCGTTGTCTGTAATTAACATATAGCCTTATACCTTCACTCTCCTCTTTCAACAAGAGCACAAAAGCTCCCCATGGTGAGGCACTTAACCGGATAAAATGTTTACTTAACATCTTATCAATCTGCTCCTTCAATTATGCCAATTCTAAAGGAAACATCTGGTATGGAGTTATTAAAATTGGACTCTACCTTAACTAATTCAATAGAGAACTCTATGTTCCTTTTTATGAAAAATTCTAGTATATCTCTTGAAAATATGTTAGAGTATTCTTGAACTACTGATATCTATTCTAATTCTTGTTTACCTTCCGTCACACTAGGCAACAACAACATGTATCCTTGACTACTAAGCTTTCCATATCCATCCTCTTGAAGGAGTCCCTTTAATAGTGAGCATCTTCTATTCATAGCAAAACATGTCCCTGTTGTTGTGGCCTAGATAGAGGTGATCCCTAGTTGGACATCTCCTAATCTTGTGACCTGGCTTCCTGTATTAGTAACCAACATATTGTCTAGCTAAACATGGTTTAACACCATGATTCTTTCCATATTCTAGGCATTTTATTTTATCTAATGGTTTCTAATTGCTTCCAATTGTACTCCTCCACTAAGCAATCTTATTCACCAATGCGATGAAGTTCCTAATTTTCATTAGTCCCACCATTGTCAAAAGGTAATCTCTAAAGCCTCATTCATACTTAACACATTTCCAACTTTTCATTAAGCATACACTACTAAGTTGTGGAAAGTTCATCAAACTTTGCATTGTACTCTAGCACGTCATGTTCCCCTAGTGCAAGCTTAGGAATTTCCAATTCCTTATCATTTGGAAGGAGGAAAATACTCCTCGTAGAAAACATCATTAACCAAAATCCCAAGTCATTTCAATATTTGCCTCCTTAACTATCGTTCCAGGTATCTATCCATAGTAATCAGCATCTGCATCCAACACCTAGGCAGCATAATCTACTTTCTAAGAGTCTGGTCACTTTGATATTTGAAAGATTATCCTTCACTACTTAATCCCTTTTTTAGCGTTCTGGGTTTAGGTTCCTCAAATTTTGGGTGGGTTTTTGCTCCTTGCAATGCTATAAACAGTAGGCCTTTTCCAGGATTTCGATGAGCTTATCGCCCAATGGTGTTCATCATCTAGCTTGTAACCATAGCTTGCTCCTTGATTGTCTAGGTCATCTTCCAAAAATCACTCATAATGTTTGTAGCTTCCACCTCAGGCACGCTATCATCATTGCTATTGCTAGTCCTACTACGCTTACCGAAGTTATTAGTTTCCTATCACACAAGCAAAAGACATTGAGTTGATCATGCTTAATACAATGCTACACATGATAGTTACTAATTACTTCAAAAGTAAGTCATGCATATAAAATTCTACTCTTTATCTTAGCAGATAAAATCCTACTACATGACACTAAGATTTCAGAGTATGATTTAGAAGCAAGTTAGACCATCCCTAGGCTTTAGCAGATGACTCTCATACCATAATGTAACACCCTTCCTACCATAAAGCTATGCTTAATCATAACCTTATAGTGATTGGTTATTACTTTCCAACTTTACTTGGTCTTAGAGGTGTATATATATATATATATATATATATATATATATATGAGCCTACTTTTTGTGACAAACATAAAACGTGTTCTCTTGAGTTGCTAAATTTGAACCTAAATTTTAGGTCATAATAAAATAACAATACAACTTAATTGTATTACACAATGACAAAACAATCATATACATAGCTATATCAACCCTTACCCTAGTTCACGCAGGAACCCTCTAGTCTAGGTAGGGTACTACTCAACATTCACTAGAAAGAAAATAAAAAGATTGACTAAATTCTCTATCTTCTTCATCAAAAGCTCTGAATAATGCCAATACTAGCTAAGAATCCCACAACATAATCACCATCATTGCAATCTATGTAAAAATATGATAACAACAGGAATGAGAATCAAAGATTCCAATAGAAAAATATAGTCTACTACACAATGATATTATATAGTACTAAAATCATTAAAGTATCTTTGATTTCTTTTGAAATAATTAGCTTGCTTATTTCTTTACTCATTAAATATAGTATTATGAGTGCACTTATGCTTGAGAATAAAATCATAGAATTAAATAAATAATTACTTGATTTTCTGGTTATATTATAACAGTTCGTTTGTTTGCTTTTGTAATGCCCGATTTCTGGTGTTTGGTACAAATGACCAAAATGCCCTGAGGTCATTCTTACCAGAATTAAAGGACAGTGCCCCACAATCCTCGAATGGGTCAACTCGATGTTTAAAGGGGATTATATTGTTATGAATGATATCCAAGGTGAAATCTCGTTTTCTAAACTTTCGGCTCAAAATGACCAAAATACCCCTGTGTCTCACAAGTAAAAGGTGCCGTCTAGCACGGAATTTTCCAGAAAGTTTAGAATGATGTTTTTAAGTAATGTTTGATGTTTAGTTGAGCCTGGAAGGTCCCGGGCAGTCTTAGTGTAAAATTACCATTTTGCCCCTAAACGTGTCCAGTGAGCCTAATGACGCAATTAAGCAAACCTAAGCAATATTAGGCTCTAATCGAAGATTAATTTATTTCGATAATTAATATAGAGTCAAAATAATTTGTTAAGGTTAATTAGAACCTAATATTGCTTAGATAAACTTTAATTGCATTCTTTAATTCAAGATTCCTAGTCATGGAATCTTGAATAGTGTTTCTCTTCTCCAATTCCTTAAATTAAGGAATTGTGCCATACCTCATTTGACTAAGAAAATGAATTTAATTTGTTGATCTAGTATGACCACTCCCTAATCAAGTATTGACCTTCCTAATTACCCAATTACTCACCTAAACACCTTCTTACAAACTCCTAATCAAGAGCCTAATCAAAGACACACTTAAACACATCCTTAAACCACAATTACATGAACAAAATCCCTTCCCCCTTTGGCTGATGTGTTGGCGAAAATCCTCCCCCATTTTCCTCACATGTTGATTTATTTTACACACAAAAGAGCCATGCTTTCCACCATACCTTGCCCATACCTCACCATGCCTTCAACCATACCTTTGTAAGAGATATTTCTTCTCTCCTTCCTCCCTCAAGAGTAACCGTTCCTCCCCCATGGAAGCCTCATTGTTGAAAATGTCTATAAATACCAAGCCTTGATAAACCTTGTCACACTTTGGTTCATTTGTTAAGTTTACACTCCTTGCAAAATTCTCTCATTTCCTCTCAAATTCCCTCACTTGGCTGAGTTCTTCCTCAAGACTTCAAGAGGATTTCCTTCTCATTTCATCAAGAAAACAAAGCTTCCTCACATCTCTCTTCAAGACTTCTTTTGGTAGGGGTTTTGTTTTAATGTTTTGGCTTGTGTTCTTAAGAAAAGTTCTAGCTTTCTCTTGGTTTCAAACTCTTTTCCTCTTCCTTTTTCTTGGCCAAGAGGTCCTTTTATAAAGAAAACATGAGCTTGATGATGAGGTTTCAAGATAATGACTTGATGTTGTCATGTGAGAAACCTCTAAAGCTTGAAACAACTTGGTCTTGGACCATACATGCCTTGATTTCTTCCTTTTTCCTTGATAAAGTTTGTGGTTTTCTTTTCTTTTCCTCTTCATGATTTCGGTTTCCTTTGCTTGGTTTGAACAAAGTTTGCTAAAAATTGTAAAGTAGATCACAAAAGTTTTGTTAAGAAAATTAATCCTATGATTTCAAAAAGCTCTAAGCTTACCCTTGCCAACCTTAAAGTTGGTCGGCCGTTCTAAGAGTTTACTCTAGATTGAAGCCCATGAGCAATAAAATAAAGAATATGACTAGTTCTATTTATGTTTGTTTTGTTAAAGTGTTGATGTTTTTGGTTTTAATCCATTTTCTTGAGCTTGATGATGAAGTTCAAACCAAAGACTTCTTTGAAGACTTGGTGCTAAGAACTCTAAAGCTCACCTTCCATTGTTAAGATACACGTTGGGTTAAGGTTTGATGTTCCTCTAAAGTCTTGTAAGAGCTCTAGTCAAGATAAAACAAGTTGCATTCATGTTTAAGTTTATGTCTTGCATCTCATGTTTATTTTGATGCCATCACTAATTTCACAAAGATAAATGAATGAACTTGCATTACCATATTTAAATTCCTAAGCTTGCATTTCATGTTTATATTTCAAGTCATCACTTAATCCTTAAAGATAATAATGAGGTTGCATCTCATATTTATTTTATGTCTCACTTTACTTTCTAATGAAGAGTAAAATGAAGTGCATAGCATGTTTAAGATTATGTTATCACCTAAATACTCTAGAGCTCAAAGACTTACCCTAAGTATCTTCAATGGGGATCTCTAATAAAAAGGAGATGAATGTGTTTTAGTATGATTCAATGATGGTTTGATTTTGCAAAATGTATGGATGATTTCAGAAAAAATGTTGGAAAAATGTTTTATGAGGTCTCAAGGTGTTTAAATAGTTTGAAATGTGTCAAAAATCATGTTTTCTCAAATTCCAGAGGTTCTGGTAATCGATTACCAGCTTATGTAATCGATTACAAGAGGGTTTGAAGGACTTTTGGTTTCTAAGTAATCGTACCAGACAATGTAATCGATTACCAAGGCTATTCTTCATGCCCAGAACATGTCCTTAAAACTCTGTAATCGATTACTTGTTAGTGTAATCGATTACTCCAATGTCTTTATTTTGGAAACGGATTTACCCTAAGTAATCGATTACCATTGTATGTAATCGATTACCCAATTTGTTTACCCAGAATAAATTTGGCTCCTGGTAATCGTTACTAGGTACATGTAATTGATTACCAGAACACCTATTGTTCTGAAATTGTCCCAAGAAAAACTAGCAACTCATGTGCACTTATAACATGAGTATATGTGATTATGTGTGATGAACATTGTTGGTTTCTATCTTATCCTTGTGGCCACTGTATAAATTCTGTTTGAGGAGTTAGAATGCGTAATGTTATGCTTGAGCGAAGTGAGGAACGTTTAAAAGGATGGGAAGACTAAACAAATAGGGAGAATGTAGAACTAGAATCTTAAGGTGCTTAGACACAAGAATAATAACTTCTGTTCCAGCATAATTGAGCTTAAGAAAGATGGTTCATAGCTAGTGATTATGCCTAGGAGTTGAACATAGAATCTTGGCGAAAGATAGAACTTAAGAGAGAGTTTAAGCAAGATTCTAGAATCCCGTAGTTGGATGATGATCCTGATGAGTAATCTATATAATGATGTTGGATGAATTAGTGAAGCATAATAAAGAACAATTTTCCCCCTAGATATGATAAAAACTTGCAATGGGTGATAAGATTACTAGAAAAAGAATTTAAGACCCGTAAGGGCCAAAGCATAAGACTCATAGAGATAGGAGGTGTGATGTGAGCATGAGACAAGAGTATATTCTTAATGATGTGAATATGATTACATTTCAAGTATGAAACCTTATGTGAATAATTGATATGTTGATATGATGAAGTGTTGTATTTAAGATGCATGAGGTTTCAAATATGAATGAGATTGAGGAATATGCTCATGTGAACTAGAAAGTTATTGATTTAAGAAAGTTCCATGAGAATGATGCATGTGATTGAGATTATGTGGCATGACTCAAATTTGAGGAAATTCAAGAGTAGCTGTTATGTCGCGAATTTCCATCAAATTAAAGAGACTAAGAAAGTTTTGAATATGATGTTTAAGGTGACACAGAACGTACTTCTCCTGCTCCAATGAGGAAAGGTAAAACCGTGAGGGCATAGACATTGCCTGCCAAAGCGGACAAAGTCGTGGTCTTAAAGTCGATGCGTTTGGAAGAAGGAAAAAGTCCCATGATGGGTGATCCTTAGGCCCTTACCGGTACTCTAAAGTCGGGATTATGATGATTATGATTATGATTATGTTTATGATTCGCTTATCAAGAAGATAAGTAAGAACTAGTGACGACTAGTTAAGGTATGAGCTCATAGCCTAGTTTAAGGGTGCGGTTACTATTATGTTTGGTGTCACAAGATCAAGATGAAGGAATGATGTTCAAAGAGAAGTTTCATGCCACTTATATGTTGATTGATTATTGTTTGGTTTGCCTAAAATCCTGCCATGCATCCATGAACTATTATGTCGCATACATGCATTAAGATTAATTATAAAAGACATGGACCCTGGATAAATATCTTTGTGAAAACTTCATAATGAACCTATGCATGCTTACCTTTCAAAATAAACCCAAGGTTCCTGGGGATGTAAGCGATGACACTAGGATAGAGGATTTCCCTAAGATTCTTTAGCAAGATCTCGCCCCTTTTCTGTTTTCTTTTCCGTTACATCTTCCGCTGTGATGGTGTCGTTCGTGATTTTTGTTGGCGCGCCTCTGGGAGTGCACCACGATCCGAATCATCAGATCATACCATTTCGAGGGTCGTTATGCTATACGCATTTTTGCATACATGGGACGCTCATTTGCCTTTCCGGTTCCAGTTTCTCTTACCCGACTTCACCCATGGCGACGCACTGATTTTGAGAGGATGCGACATCGTGGCGGTAGAACCGTTGCGCCGTCATCCTCACGGTACGAGGCTACCCGAAGTACGTGCCTTGCCGAGACGTTCGGAGATGACCCGTCAGAGGATCCCCCTTCTCATCCTTTTCGGAGGGTTTGCCCCCCACCCATGGATATTGGGATGGGTCGAGGAGGTGACGCGGAGGTTAGCACGACGTCTCACGATGCGCCCACTCATGGAGGCCTGTCGCCACCCTTCATCTTCATGTGTACGCCCAACTTTTGTCATTTAGAAATTACCGAATTCCCTAGGTAGTTCTTATATAAATTAAAGACGAACAATCTTCAATAGAGGAATATAACATTAGAAAAGAGGTTATGAGCAATTCCAGAGTCGCAAGCCCGAATTTCTGTACGTGTAAAATGACCAAAATGCCCTGAGGTTATTTTACTCAGAAAATGAGGACGTGGGCCCCCGTCTCAAGGGGATGTTCTGAGGATAATAGGGGATTGTTTGTGTTATGTGTGTTAATAGAGGAGAAGAATCTCAATTTTGAGTTTCGACGCGAAATGACAAAAACGCCCATGCAGGCTTTTTCTTGGATTTGCGTGGGAACCCCGAACCTCACTAAAATGTTTTAAAACATGTTTTTAAGCTATGATTAACCATTAGTTAAGCTTGGGTGGTCTCGGGCAATTTTTAAGTAAAATTACCATTTTGTCCTCTCTTTGTAGGTTTTGGAATTTTGAGATTTTTGATTCGTATAGCAAAATATAAGCAATATTAGGCTCAAATTAAAGGTTATTAGATTCTAATTATTAATCTAGAGTCAAAATTATTTATTTAGATTGATTAGAATTAAAATTGCTTAAAAACACTTAAATTGCTTACTAATTCACCTAAGCCCTTAATTGTAAATTCTCTAATTTGCAAAGATACCTACCTACACCTACATAATACATGGAACACACAAATTTTATCCTCCTTAGGCTGTAATGCACGAAATTTTGGTCCATAATGCATCAGAAAATTTGTCAAAGAATGCACAAAAACTAAGGTATGAAAACAAGGAACCATGAAAACATGATTCCATGTTTTAAGCCACCAAACAAGATTATTTTTCTTCCTTGTTTCCTCCTCAAATTTGGTCAGACTTTCCTCGTCCCTTATCCATTTATGAGCCTCAAAATCTCTATAAATAGGCATGCTTGAAGGAGTGTTAGAGGCCTTAGTTCATAACTTACACAATTCTAGTTTTTAGAAGCACCAAAAGCTTTCTTTCTTCCTCCTCTTGGCTGAAACTTCTTCTCCATTTCTCAAAGAGATTTTCTTTCATTTCACTCAAGGAAACCAAGTTCTCTTCCTTTCCTTCAAATAAAATTAGGTAGGGAGTTGTTTTTAAGCTTAATTTCAAGTATTGATAAGTGTTGTTCTTGGTTAAAATGATGATTTTATGTACTTTCTTCTTGCTTCATATTTCAGTTTTCCTTCTCCTTTTCTTCTTGTATATTTTGGCCTTATGGCCTAGATTATGATCAGACCATGGTTTGATGATGAGGTTCTTGAGTGTTGGTTGCAAAGCCTTCACAAGTTAGACCTCTAAAACTTGAAGGTTTCATTAGTTTTCAAAGTTTTGAAGTAACTATGTTTTTATGATAAAGGTCTTGAGTTTAGAACTTGAAAAATATATTGACACTTATGTTTCATTTCTTGTTAAGCTTTGTTTTTAGTTTAAAATGTTTTTAACAATTTTTCATTTCTAGACGACTCTTGAACTTCTCCTTTTCTTGCCATTTGAATTCGGCCCAACCTAAGAAAGTTTTCTAGGATAGCTTAATAATGAAATCTTTAAAGCTCACTTTGTCTTGCTAAGATATATATTGGGTTAAAATTATAATTCTTTAAAGTCTTAAAGGAGCTCTAGTAAAGAAATAAAAATGAACTTGCATCCATGTTTAAGTTTATGCCTTACACATCATGTTTACCTTTAATGTCATCACTAAATTCTCAAGAATAAATAAATGAACTTGCATACCTCATGTTTAAGTTTTCAAGCTTGCATTTCATGTTTATGTTTCAAGTTGTCACTTAATCTCTAAAGATAATAAAGAGGATGCATCTCATATTTATTTTATGCTCTCACTTTATTTTATAATGGCTAAAAGAATCAATGCATGACATGTTTATTTTATGTCATCACTTAAAGATGCTAGAGTTCAAAGACTTGCCCAAGTATCACAAGCAAAGTTGGAACCATGGTAATAAAAACTCTAAAGCTTCCTTAAGATTATGGGAGTCAAAGAATTCATTCTTTAAAAAGTCTTGAGTTTGGAGCTTAATAAGATGTAATAAGAGTTCTCTTCTCCTTCAGGTAGAGTGGACTCCGCTCAGTTTCTTAAGATTCTCTCTTCCCTGGTCCAATGCGGACTACACGCTCAAGTTTCTTGCATCATGTTTATAATTCCAAGTTATCACTTATAAAGACAAGATTAAAATGAGGTTGCATAGCATGTTTATAATTCTAGTTATCACTAAATCTCTAAAGCTCAAGACTTGCTCCTTTTATCTTAAGTGAAAATTTTAATCATGAACATTCTTTCAATGTATAAAATGGCCTCATGATTGAGGAAGGCCTAAAGTCCTATGACTTCTTTCAATTTTAACAAAAAGAATTAGTTTCTAAAGAGTTTCGAGGTTTTACAAATATTTTACGTAAACCAATATCACATGTGTACTTGAAATGTGACTTTAAGCAATTATATGAGATTCATGATTCGGCCACTTCTGAGTTTAGTACTACTGTATGATGATGGTTTAATATGTTTGAAGTTGTGATAATTATGGTTTATTGCTAAAGGAATGATTCTATACATGTTAGAAATAAACTAGCTTCCTAGAAAACCATAAAAGCAAGATTTCTAGGACTCTAAGAATGAAATTTATGTATTCTGTCAGAACCTTTAGTGGCCTTAAGAACCAGATTTTATTATGTTTAGATAAGGGACAATGATTCATAATTGGTTTAGTAATTAATTTTAGCATCATAGGAAAAAGGTAACGAGAAAGGTTAAAAACGTAACTTCTAGCAGGTAAAACCTTAAGACAACTTCCTGTCTATGCTACCCCATATAGTCTAATAATGTTCTTAAGGCTTATAATTGATGGTAATAAATCCCTTAGATGCATAAGTAATTAGTTTGATAATTAAGGTTACCCAATTTTAAGTTCGGTTATTTAAGGGAGCTTCCTAAGAATTTTAGATGACATCTTTTGATGCTTTGGAATGTCGTTTATATGATGATGTAATGCCTCCTAGAAAATTTGATATTATTGAATGATTTCATGGCTTGCATGTTATATTTGCTATTGCAAACAATGAGAATGTTCATGCATCTTGATGATTATGATATAACATGCTAAGACTTAATGGTGACTTAAACTTATAAGGAAATGATCCTTTGGACCTATCAGGACTATAGATGGTGAAAGATTGATGGGAAATGATCTTTTAGACCCATAGACTATAGGTGGTGAAAAGGTGATTCTTGCCCCCTAGCCCGTCTTTCAAAAGGGTAGAGTTGGATTTTAACTTATCAAAAGGGATAAGTATATGCTAGTGACGACTAGTAAGGTATGAGCTCATAACCTAGATTACTCCCAAAAGGTTGGAGTATAGGGTGCCCCCAAGGAAAATAATGATGATGATGACAAGATTTTAAGTCACCTAGGACACTAAAGAAATGAAATATGTGCACCATGTCTTGTGCATAGCTATTATTGTATGATGTTCTTCTGCATAGCATTTATGAGATGATGATGAGAAATATGATGTTCTTCTATGCATGTTATTATGATATGATGATGAGGAATATGATGTGTTGATGAAAGGAAAAGTTCATTATAAACATGACATGCTAAGTTTATGATGCATTATAAGACGCATGATTAAAATCAACGAACCTCGATAAAGTATATTTTCGAACTTAATAAATAATCTTAGCATGCTCACTATTTCATAATGAAACTCAAGGTTCCTGGGGATGATGATGATGATACAATGCATCATGAGGTGAGTACCCTATTGAGATTCTTTTTATAGTTTCTCACTCCTCTATTTTTTTCTTTCCATCTCGTCTTCAGAAATAGAAGGAAGTGTTCGTGAATCACGTTGAGGCTTTGGTCGGGTACTGAACTTGATCCTGCTAGTTTCACTCATATATTTCAGATATCTATCGCTATCCTTGGAGTGTTATTACTAGGTGCCATTAATGGATGTCCTTCCATCCATATGTTATTTGTTTTTGTTAGATTGCCTACACCTAGTCTTATTATGTTGGTAGGCAAACTATCTATGTGTTATGTAATTATGGATGTTATATAATGGAGCCAATATGATGTGTTTTTCATGCTATATCTGCACGTTATTCGCTTTATTTTGATTATTGTTCACGTTATATGCGGCTCACGTTTTCAATTATGTTTTTAAAAAAAAATGGCTCATAATTTCACTAAGTATTTTCAAAGTATGATGAAAGAACTGAAGCAAAGAGTAAAGTCTAGTAATTAATTAGATACAACCTAGGTGTATTCGTTAATTATTAGGGTGTTACATCATGCACCAAGAAGGTTAATTTCATTGGATATATACCATTAAAGGACGAGAGAAGCACCATCCATAGTTAGGGAAGGAGTAGTCCTAGCTTAAGAGTACTTTTGGGGCCGTTTCATGTATTTGTTGTTATGTTTACTTATTGTACCACAAGCTCTCTTCCACTTATATGGGTAAGACTTTATGCTTTCCTTTTATATTTCTATAGTTATGTACTAAACTATTTAATTAATGTTATGAGGAATGATTTCATGATTGATGTGTTCTTTATGGCTTTTGATT
>JAMLFY010000847.1:0-22326 GCA_030441495.1 Dalbergia oliveri
GATTTTATTTGCCAAATATCTATGGAGATCCCCTGTTCCTTGCGAAAAAGAAGAACAATTGCTCTTATGTCTGGCGTGGGATCCTTAAAACTATTGAGCAGTTACCCCGGGGGGGGTGTCCTTTACCGCCTCGGCTCGGGTGATGTATCGCTATGGTGTGATCACTGGATTGGGGATACCAAGCTGTGTGATGCTGTGGAGTATGTATATATTAGTGACACCACCCTTCAAGTGTGTGATCTTTGGGAACATGGGAAGTGGCAGTTAAATAGGCTTGCTACCCCTATTACTCCTAATCTTCGTGAATTGATTAAGAATCAGGAAATCCCTGTGATGGGGAATTGTGCAGATTGCTGGCTCTGGAGTGGAAATTGTTCTGGTGTTTATACACTTGCTAGTGGGTATAGATGGCTGACTCGCACCGGGGTGGATAGAGCTGAGTATACCTGGAGTTGGGTTTGGAAGCTTAAAATTCCTGCTAAAATCCAACTTTTCCTTTGGCTCTGTTTGCGTTTCTCATTACCAACAAATAAATTTAGACACTTGCGGCATCTCGTGGGCTCTCCTTTTTGCCCGCGGTGTACTGCAAATGAGGAGGATGTCCTCCATCGCCTTCGAGACTGCCCTTACTCTCGGCAGGTGTGGGACAGATTTGGTTTTTCTAGCTCTTCTAGCTTTAGCAGGTTGGATGTTAGGATGTGGATAGAAACTAATTTAGGGACCAATTACAAGCATGAGTTTGTGGCTTGTCTCTGGTGGTACTGGTTGTGGAGAAATAATATGGTCTTGAGTGATGATGTTTGGAGTTTTTTCAAAGTGACCTTCCACATTAATTGTCTTGTTTCTGATTTGAAGTCCTACTGTGTTCCCAGCAGAGATGCTGTTGTTGCTGCCCCTGTTAAGGTTTGATGGCAGAAACCTGAGGAAGACAGCATTAAAATTAATGTAGATGGAAGCTGCATGATGAATCCTTGGGCAGAAGGGCATCCTCTTTGCTGAGTTGGTTGCTATTAAATTTGGTCTCTTGATGGCCTGGGATTTGGGCTACAAGAAAGTAGTGCTTGAAACAGATGCAAAGGAAGCCTGGAGATTAGTGACCATGCATCCAAGTTCTTTTCATATTTATGGGATTCTCTTGTCTGAGATTAAACATTTGATGGCTTTGGATTGGGACGTTCAGGTCCTGCATGTTTTTAGGGAAGCTAACCATTGTGTAGACTTCTTAGCCAGGTAAGGATCTAACCAGAGTGTAG
This sequence comes from Dalbergia oliveri, assembly GCA_030441495.1. Taxonomy (NCBI): domain Eukaryota; kingdom Viridiplantae; phylum Streptophyta; class Magnoliopsida; order Fabales; family Fabaceae; genus Dalbergia; species Dalbergia oliveri. The sequence continues at coordinate 1,254 of JAMLFY010000847.1, forward strand.
CGCTTCAGCTTGGCTCTCCCCCCGGATGAGATGGTCGATTGCTTCACAGCTGATAAGGTTGGTGTAACATAATGGAAGAAAAAACCAAAAAAAAAACAAAAAAACAAAAAGGGGGCAGTTTTGTAATTCCTCACATTTCTTGTTTTAAAAAAAAAAGAAGAAGATAAAACCCATTCCCTCCCCCCAACACACATTCACTTTACATTCTCTCTCCCTCCTGTCCCTCTCTGTTCTCTCCCTCCCGTTCCCTTCTTCTTCTTCCCTTTCTTTTTGTTTTATTTTTCAACCCATAAACTTTATGGTGATCTTAGTTTGTAATTAAATCTTCATACCCATTTGCTTCCAAGCTTGAGGTAAGTCTCCAAACTCAATCTCATTCACTTTTTTTTGTTACTCTAGGATATATCCTAAAACTAGTGAGTTCTAAAAACGGTGAATAGATATATGTTTGATATTTTAAGTATAAATATAGTGAGTTAGAAGCTCTAAAATTAATAGGTTGTAGTGGGTAGTGTCAGACTTTATTTTCTCTAATCCTTAAACTATTCCATAAATTGGGAGTTTTTTTCAATCCTCTAATTGATAAATTGTTTTAAAATAAATTATTTAAACTTGTCAAATGTTTATGTTTGCTAGATTCCCAACGTGGAGCACTACTCCCTCTGAAACTCAGAGGCCAGTTGAATCTTTATATCTTGAGTTATATTTACATAGTGGCATGTTTTAAATTATTTTTTTATGGGAGAAACTAATTTAGTATATTTGATAAAAATTTCATTATGAGCTACTTGGATTGTTTGGTCCTTTGTTAGTTGATTTTTATCAAATATGATAGTTGTTTTGGTAGCTCTCCTGCTAATTTTATAATGCCATGATTTTTTGTTATGTGTTATTTCGATGTGCATTGGAAGAGTTATGATGTTTAATACGTGCAAAGTTAGATTAATATGAAGAGGATTGAATTTTACATTTGTAAATTGTGTTTGATAAAAAAATTTATTTAAGAAAACCATGATGGTTTCTAAGAAATAATTACAACTCATAGCGAGAGAAGTAATGACAATACTGCGCCGTAGCGAGATATAACGCATACCTCGCCATAGCGAAGAGATATAATGGAATACCAAACATATGAAGAAATATAATGGCTTAACGCTTTATAGCGAAGAGATGTAACGGCTATGTGCACATAGTTTCTCTTAGTGAATAAAGTTTGAAGAACCTTATTTGAGAAATAATAAACTTTGTGATTGAGGTAGAGATTTCTAAATAAGATTTATGCTTCTTATGTAACCCTCATGAGTATTTGAGTATTTGATAATGAAGTAGATTTTATGTGAGAATAAGGAATTGGAGAAAATGTGTTTAATAATTTACTTTTTAGATTTGACTTAGAAATAAAATTTCAAAGAGTATTTATTTTCAAACTATGGAAGAAATATAGGAAGTATGGATTAATATAATTTTATTATTGACTTTTAGAAATGTGTATGATTTATAGCCTATCTCGTTTTATATTGTGTGCCTGCGTCGATGTTTCTCCTTCTTGTCCACTTTGTTTATAGTCCTCATTTTGTTGACTCACCCCTCCCTTTTTTTCAGATTTTCAGGTAGTTGAGTCAGGTTCTGGGGTTGCTTGTTGCCCAGGAAATTCTTTTTTGGTAGGCCTCGTTGTTAGTTGAGGCTTTTTGATTATTGACTCCAATATTTTGCAGTTATAGGACATAGGTTGGGTATTTTGATTATGTGTAGGAGAAAAAGTTTAAGCATAATTATTTTGTATAACTGAATATACTAGCTATTGAAATTGGATTATGTCATTGCTTTGTATAGCAGTTAAACTTGATATGTGGATCGTTTAGTTAGGGGTGTGCGGATTTCTGGTAGTCACCATTATTTAAGTTTGTAATTTATTTTAGTGGGATCATATCTTTAGGCTTGCTCGGGTGGCGAGTTCATTAACTTATGCGGGTCACGACCTAGATTCGGTCGTGAAGCTGGAGTTGTGTACTCGCTTTTAATCTCTTCCTTTCTTTGTTTCCTTTTCATTTCATCCACCCAAAAAAATTCTAATTCAAAATTAATCAGACACCAATAATCATCCCAAAACCAAAGTTATGATTTGATTCAATTTTCTAAAGAAGGGCATTATGGTAAAACTTATTACAAATTTAATACAATTGGAGTGGCAATAGCCACTTCTTTTAGTGTAATAGGAGGTTTATTTATGGTTATGATTATTGTAATAAGCAAATGTCACTTAACCTGTACTTCCTCTATTTCATAATAGCTATTGATTTTTTATTTTTTCATATTTTAGAATATTCTCCATTTATAATATCCATGTAGCATTAATATTTTTTCTTCCTATTATACCTTTATAATTTGTTAGTTAAGTAATCACTATATTTACCAAGATGAATAATCATAACTATAAAAGGATAGTTTTGTCAATTTATATAATTTTCTACATTTATGAAGATGCTTTTTTTTCCTTGATATGTGTGTTGTTTGATTTTTTTTTTTATAGTTATTGTAAAACAAATGGAGTAATATAAGTTTGTTTGGTCGATGAGCCATGCTAACTATGGACTATTGTTCAACTTGTAATTTTCATCCTATAAAAAGTCAACTAGCTGAGTGGATGAATAATACCCACCTTCTTAAGAAAAAGAGTTGTTCAAGATGACAACCAAAGCCATTCCTTTTATATTATTATCACTCCACTAACACTCTTCTTTATTGAATATTACCAAAATACGCTTCTTCTATTTTAACTAAAAGAATAACTAGTTAACATTAATTATTTATTAATTATCATAATAATATCGTCAATTTAAAAATTAAAAAATAATTTAATTAACTAAAATGTTTAATATTGATCTAAGCACTAAATAATATAAATATTTAACATCTTTAATATAATAATTTATATTTATATATCTAGTTTTAAAGCTTTCTTAAGACAATAGTTACCTAAACAATATAATAGCGAATATTTTAAGAAAAAAAAAAAGAATGAATTACTATAAAGATAAATTACTAAATCGAAGCATATGGCACATATATTGATATTTTATCATTCAACGTTTATATCATTGTAAAAGTATTGAATAAATATATGATTATTATTTTTTATATATAATTGAAATAGCTCAAACCCCACGCTAAGTGAAAGAGCATCCAAAGAGTCCAAGATCAACAAAATATAAGATGCAACATATGAAATCTATGCAATCACTAACGTCCTTATTCTGCTTTGATTCTTCTTCAAAATTTGAAGCTCTTCCAACAAAGGAGTCACGTAGTACCTGACCATGTTGACCTTAGCTAAAAAAGTCTTGAGTTTCTCAATCTACAGCCTCTTCCTTTATTTTGTTTTTAATTGTTGATATAAAATTTAGTAGGATAAATTGCAAAGTAATAACTTGATGTTTGGCTCATTTTTTATGTTTGGTGTGAGCTAAAGTTTATACTTGTAGCACACAACTTTCTTGAACTTTGTTGAACTGAAAAAAGCTATTAAATAAAGTGTTAGATTGAACAATGACATGAGGTGAATGTAGTAAAAATGTAGCTTTAAGGTTTTTATATTAAATATTTTTAATTAAATTATTTTTAATTTATAAATTATTAATAATAACTTTTAATATCATTATGATAATAAATAAATAATGGTAGCTAGTCATTCTTTTTGTTAAAATAAACGAATCGCATTTTGATAATATTGAACGAGGAAGAGTATTAGTGGGAGTGACAATAGCCAAAAGACTCCCCAAAAGAAAAACATAAAAAGTTGTTTAGGATGAAAAAAATATTAGGTTGAAACCATAAATAACTTCTTGTAGGACATAATCATGATGAGCCAATAGGATAAAGGCAACACGGTATAGTTTTATCCCTATTTGTAACAAAGTTGTTTCTAAGATATGAATCGTGACTTTCAAGTCATAAAGCAATAATCTTACTATTGCCAAGACCACTAGGATAAGGGCAAAAATTAAATCATCAAAATTTAAGGATTTCTTTCGATATTCTTGGTGTATTAGTACCTCTTAAATTCAATAGATGTGGTTTAATAAGATATTTTATAAATCCTAAAAATTTAAATTAATGGAACATCTTAATCACAAATAATTGAGAGGTATGGTACCCTGGAATCAAAATCTTTGATTAATCTTGGCAAACTTACAAGAGCACCAGAGGAGGAGGTATCCATATTGAAGGAAAGGACAAATGACGTGAATGGAAGACAATATATTTGTTGCCTGTAAGTTAAATTTAAGGTGCAATTAGTAATTCTGGAGAAATGAATTTTGTTAGCTTCAACCATCCCATAGTCTTCAGTTTCTTCAATCCCCAAATTTTTTATCACATTGCCTTTTGCAAACCTTCAATTTAATGGCATTCAGGAGGAGCTCTCAACAGTTAAAACAGAGAGTGAGTATTCCCATTAATTTTACAATCTAATGCCAATTATCATCCCATACAATCTTATAAGCAAGGAAATGTTCAAAGAGATTATTTATCATACACAATTCAAATTCACACTGTAAAGTAACTCTATTTTATCTTTTATATAGGTAAGAGTCAAACTATGTCAAAAGAGTATTCTATTAGATGGCGGCATGAAAATAATTTAAAATGAAAGTGTCTCAACATTACTCTCTCAAATTGTACGCATAGTTTAGGAGAAAACATATTCTTTACTATATTATTTCTTTCATTTTTTTTCTGCCCATAATTGATTCTAATTCTAGTCCTCTTGAGTCCTTAAGTTAGAATTAAAATTCACAATACGAGAACTCTCACTCACAACAATTATGCAACTTCATCAATGTAATCAGGGAATTTATAGATATGCTTAATGTTCTCAACTCATCAATAAGGATGAAATGGTTTAAGTTAGTTCTCAAATAAAATTAAGTGAAAGTAGGTGGCTTTATCACCACACTACTTATCTGATTGTTTCACAAAGTTCATACTCACCTGCCATCCATATTAGAAGTGTTACACTATTTATGGAGTTCCTTTCTTGTATGTTACCAGGCAATTTTGAATTGTTCATATCCACATTGATGAAGAATGCTGGCGCTTTGGTTGAGCAAGTTGGATTGCATCATTTGACAAAAAAGTGACAACATCAAACATTGTAGGCCTATCTTTTGCACGGTCTTGTACACATAGTAGGCCAATTTGCATACATCTCAATACTTCATTAGAATTGCATGTTTCATTTAATCCTTGGTCCATTAGCTTCAAACTCTACCTTCATTCCATAACTTCCATGCCTACAAGAAACCTATTATTGTCATGGCCTCTTCTATTGAACTGGAATTTAAATTTGATGCACTAGTTGTTTAGGAAACTTACATATCCTATGAGATTGAGTGGAAAATCTGGGTCATAGGAGTTATTATTCTTTTTGCCACTAAGAATCTCTAGCAGTATACACCAAAGCTGAAAACATCTGCTTTTGTGGAGACAACACCATTCAACGCATATTCTGGAGACATGTAACCACTGAAGTAATGACAACAATAAATGAGTTTTAGCATTTAAGACTAGAAACAATAGTTGATAATACTAACATCGCATGAATTTTTTACATACTTACTATGTTCCAACAATTCTATTTGTTTTTCTTTCGTTCCTTGTAGCCTAATATTCTAGCCATGCCAAAATCTGATATCTTAGGTTTCATTTCATCATCAAGTAATATATTTCCCGCCTTCAAATCACGATGTATCACTTTTAGCCTTGAATACTTGTGAAGATATAAAAGTCCCTGAGCAATGCCTTCAACAATGTTAAGTCGTTTTGCCCAATCCAAAACTTTCCTTCTTCCTAATCTGCACAGAATGCATATTAGTAAGTGTTAAAAGTTGCCAAGATCATTCAGATGGTAAGATAAAGGGAGCCTACCAAATAAGTGGAAGTCTAAGCTTCTATTGGACATATACTCGTATACCAGCATTCTTTCTTCTCTTTGGATGCAGAGCCTAAGAGCCTCACAAGATTAGTGTGCTGAAGTTTGGCAATGAGTTTAGCTTCATTCTTAAATTCAGTTAACCCTTGCCCTGAACTCTTAGAGAGTCTCTTTATAGCAATTTCTCGCTGATTTGTTAATCTACCCTGAAAGTATCATTACATTACTTACTTTCTTATCTAGATTGTTTCAAATTAACTAGGAGTCTAGGCATTACCATATAAACAGGTCTGAATCCTCCCTCTCCAAGCTTATTAGAGCTGAGAAATTGTTTGTAGCAGTGACCATGCTTTCAAAACTGAATATTTCAATCTCATCACTAGTGTTTGCCTCTTTTCTAATCTTTTTGTTTGTGTAATTCATCATGGAGAGCATTGCAGTACCTCCAATGTCTTGTATCAGCTTCTTTTGGCTATTTCTTGTATCCACTGGTAATGTGACAATGAAGTTTAAATTATGTAGTTGTCTACAACTGGTCATACATTATTTAAGAGGTATAATGTGGTGACTACCTTTTGCTTTATACTTCCTCCAAAGTACAGCTTAAGCACCATATAAAAATTAGTGCAAGGGCAACTCCCATGCCAATGATAATCCATATAACTGCAACTCATCACAAGGTAATTTACTAAATGTGAAAATGGTCATGATGTAGTTTTGGATTGAGGTTGGTGGTTTTTGTTTAAGATTGGAAAGCAATCACAATGAGGCACCAATTGCTCATCCCAAACTACATAGATTTTGTATTGATGTTAACTATGGTTATGTTTACTCATTATTGTTTGATGGAGAAAATAACACTAACCTCCCTTGAGGTTTAGTGTAATTACATTTAGCACTCTTATATTTTGCAAAACTATCATTGGCCTCCCGTAAGGTTTACTAAAATTACACTGACCTCGCCTATAGATGTCAATTTGATAATTTAAGTAACAAAAAAAAAATAATGAGTCATAAACATAATTATTAATGATGAAATTATAATATTTTGGTAATATTTAACACATTAATTGAATAAAATATTTTCTTTTATCACATGAAAATGAAATTTGTAATTATAAATTTTGATTTAAAAAAGAGGTATTTGAGTTAATATACATGTCAAATATTGTCAAAATATATATTTTTTCATTAATAATCATGTATTTATCACATATTATTTTTTTTAACTTAAACTAATGAATTAATATTTATAAGGGATGTCAGTATAATTTTAGTAAATTTCAAGGGAGGACAATGACAAAATAGAGGGGTTGAGTGTAATCACACTAAATTTTAGAGTAAGTGAATATAAATTACTCTATTGTTTTTATTTGTTATTATCTTAACTGTTTTAGCTTATTTGAAATATGCAAGTAACAATTATTGGTGAGTAAATAGTAAGCAACCAATTTTAATCTATATGTTTACATAATTATAAATTGTTGTGGTTCACTTCTATTAAGATGCAAGTGCAAGTTTTCCCTGTATTGCTTTTGCGCTTTTCACATATGTGTGTTCTTGTCTTCCTGTGTACCACCAACATAGTACAGAAATTGTGAATTTTGTAGAACAAAACAGCCAATTTTCTTGTAAAAATGCACTTAACTATATATTTTTGTGGTTCTTCTAATAAACATTATGTGTAAGCAACAATAACAACTAAGCCTTGTCCCATTAAGAAATACAGGAAAACATAAAGTTGCAGAGTAAACAGGACTTACCTTTGTTAAGAACATAAATTTTCTCTTTCCCTAAAGACCCTTGAATATTGACTCTTTACTCCATATGGCATCCAGGAGAATTTGTTGGTGCATAGGCATTGCAAGAACAATTGTTCCGACATATAACCTCATAGGTGATGGCTAATTACCTCACTTTCATTAACCTTGAAGCTAGCCATTGACATATAACCAGGACTTTCTATGAAATTGATGTCATCATGGCCACTACATTGAGGAGGGTTTTGGTGGTTGCACAAAGGACTTATGATGGAGTCACTGTATGCACTTAGTCTATCATGGTCTATCGAAGACAAGAATATGCCTCCATAGTTAGAAGACTTCCTTATGATTGGGAGGATTTGAGAATTTAACAAATCAGTTGGAATATAGCCACTTCCCACTTCAAGATAGGCAACATCAAAAATATTTTCCCCAATTTTAGCTTGTCCATTGGTTCCATGAGCTTATAAGATTGTTGGATTGCCATCGTTATAATGGCATAAGGGATCGTTCATGAACATTACTATAATAGAGTCATACAGTCCACTATTAAGGGTAGATTTCTCATAATTGTTAAAGCCACACATAAAATCTACACTTAAGTAAATATTTTTTGTTGTGTTGTATGACTTTAAGTAACGTGCAAGGTCCATCCAGGATATTGAGTAGCTACTAGTGACAAAGTTTATGCCATCTAATATTGCATGTCCAAATGGGCGTGAAGATGAGTTACCACCTAAGAAATTGTTCCATAGGTAATCAAAAATAAATTTAGCATCCTCAGAAGCCACATTAGCCTCAAGGTTGACTGAAAGCATCACCATTATCCGTTGCTTCTGGCAATTTCTGATATCTAGCTGCAGAAGTGCATGGGAAAGCTTTACAATGACCTCCAAGGCTGAATTCTGGGTTTGATGATTACCATATATGCCAGGGCCATAAATGTTTACACAAGAGTACTTGCTAGTTGCACATGTTTCACCAAGACTTCCCTCATCAATGCTTTGGCCCCAGAATACTCCAATGTTACGAGCGGGAGGTGTGAAGTAGGACCAAAAGTAGGAAATAATTGAGTAGTAAATATGGAAACTGAAGGCAAACACTAATCATATTTGTTTTCTGTTCACGTTGAATATCTTCAAAGTTCAAACAAATTACGGAGATGTTATCAAGTTGCAGGAGTTGAATTGAATGTTCACCATTTTCTTCTTTTTATTATACACCCCATAGCCAAACACTAGGCAAAAAAGATCTTATTCCAAGTTGCCAAACAATCAGCAATTTCCATCCATTGTTCATTTTTGTGTCATCCCCATTGCGTCCCTTATAATGCAATGCATTTGTTTGCAATATTAATCTTGGTGTATTGTTCCGCTTTCAAGCATTGCGCATTCATATCATGTTCGCATTATCCTAGGAAGACGACACACTAATTTGTCAGTTTATTTGTGTGTGTTGAACACACATGGAACATGATGCCAAGTGGACATTCGTATCACAAGTGGCTGACACGTACATATGTGTTCAAATAAAAATAATATTTTTTATGTACAAAAAAAATAGTAATTTTTTTTAGTTTTGACACATGATGGACATAATTGGACATGCTCAAATGCATTTGGACATGGCTCAAAATATCGTGGACATGGCTAAACACATTTTTTGAACTTTTCATTTCTCTTATTTTTTGACTTTTTTTCCATTTTTTTATGTCTGATTTTTTTCATTTTTGTGATGGAACAACTTAGGAAGCATCAAGGCCAATCAAATCCAAGTTTAGTAAAAAGAAAAATCAGAAATATATGTGTTTATATATATTTATATTTTGAATTGGGAAATTTATACAAAACTTATATAATGTTACTGCTTGGCTGGTTCAAAGAGTGTTCATGACCCATCCATTAACCCATCTTCACTTGAAGTTTATCAAGTCTTAAAATTTAATCCAATATATCTTTTGGATAAAGTTCGAGTCATATTTCAAGTTGACTCAACCTCGTATGGAATCAAATAATTCTTATAAAGATATATATTTTATAATAATTAGAAATACGTTATGAGATTTTATACTTCAATTAATTCATTATACATGACTTAATATTATTTTTGTATTAATTATTTGTTTTGAAATATATACTACAAAATATCTCTTGAATTCAATTTCTTACTTGCAAGATTTTATAATTTTATTGTTCATAATGTCTAAATCTTTATGTTATTTGAAAGATAGGGTGATCCAATAATTTGAGTCATTATCAAGTCACATTCAGACTCAAATAAATGATCTTACCCAAATAAAAAATTGGGTTAGATCTGGGTTTGGTTCAATTTGAGCCGACTATCCTCGTACACCTTTAATGGTTCATAGGTGGGGCAAGTGGGAAAAAAGTTTCAAAGGTTCTCCAATATCACCAAAAAGTAGATGAAATTCACAACAACATGCAAAATGAATAAATGGAATGGCATATAAGATAGATGAGTTAATTCTCATTTTGATCTTCTGAAATTGCATATATATATATATATATATATGAGTTATTTTAATCCTATGAAATTAAAATTGACTAATTAATCCTGACTTTGTACTTATAAATCATGTTAGTCATTGAAGACATATATAAATGATTCATATTAATCTCTTAAACACACTAATTAAATCAAATTAGTCTCTAAAAATAATAACTTTACTAATTAGTTAGGAATTTGCCTACTAAAACTAACATGATTCACAATTTCATTCTTAAGAATTAATTAGTCCAATTTTAAATTTTAGTAACCAAAGTGATACCATACCGAAGAAAATAAGAATTAAATGAAGAAATAAGAATTAAATGAGTGTGTGTGTATATTAGTATACGTATATGAAAGCCCAAGGGAGTTTCTAGACTTTTTCTTATATTATTTAAAATGTTTAGATGAACTTTTTGAAAACGAGTAAAATTACTAAAAAACTATAAAGTATCTTTTTCTAAAAGCAATAATTTTAATTTAAAAACAATTCTAAAGATAAAAAATAATTTTAAATATTATATTCTAATATAAATTAAATTTTATAACATTTAAAAAATAAAAAAAGTGTTTTTTCCGCTACTTTTATTTTTTATTTTTTGAGTTTCTGCATAAATAGTAACTTTTTTTTTGGGCATATATATTTCACCGGTTAAAATTATAAATTTTAAAATAAAAAGTTATATTTATATCTAAGATGCATAAAATATATTATTTAATTCTTGATTGTATATCAATACAAAATTATTTTACACTAAAAAATTGCATAGAAATTAATTTTTTTTAAAAAGGGTAAAGTGCCAAAAAGTTCTGAATGAAATGCGTGGGTGCTCTCAACATCCTTAGTAACAGATCTAGAAAAGAAAGAACATACATCAAGCACAAGAAATCTAAAGAATCTCTGACAAGAAGGTAGATGAATTATGGTACCCGCTTGGCGCGCTGGAAACTAGATCGAGTAGGTTCGAATAATCCCAAGACCAAAACCCAAAAGCACAGTAAACCCAAAAGCAGAATGTACACAACGACGACCTTATCCACTCCTGGTATTGCAATTGGGTCTCGATTATTTTTAATTTGCTCGAGACTCTTAACTCCTTCTCACCATCCTTAAGACCAAAACCCAAAAGCACGGTGTACACAACGACGACCTTATCCACCACGACCCTATTAACGCTTATGGTCCTGATTGTTTGGAACCATTGCATGCTCCTGGTAATTAAGTTACAAAATTGCCACGTATTCAACAAGTTAATCATTCTCTGGTATTGCAATTTGGGTCTCAATTATTTTTAATTTGCTCGAGACTCTTAACTACTATCACCATCTTTAAACAATTGTCTACTTATAAATATATACTGAAATTAAGAAATAATTAGAAAAATATTAAAGTTTGAAAAAGTTAAAAATAATTTATTCAATTGTCTTCGTTTCTTTTTTATATTTCAACTTTATTTCCCCTCTTTTACTATATTTCTCTCACTTTTAATAATATTTAATAGGAATATTATTCAAAAGAAATAATTAATACTACTTAAAATTTTAAAATTAATAATTATTTCTAGATAAATAAAATTTTAAAAATATACAATTATTCAAATCTTCGCTCACTTTGTCCCCTTCACAAAAGCTTGAGTTCCACTGACAACTCAGTTTTTTTTTGTTGCTAAATACAAAAATCTATGGAGGATCAAATTGTTAAAAGGGGTGTGTTGAAATTGAGAAAAGTAAATACTTCCTCTCTTTAAGTTATTTATTTAAAATTCAACAACCCAGATTTGCTCCTTACAATAAATCATCATCCCAATTAAGTCATTCCCTATATATACATATATAATTTAAATTTCATAATATTTTTAAGAGTAAACACTTAAATTTATGACAATTTTTTTAATGGAAAAATTGATTTATAATAATAATAAATACCCAAATTGGTCCATCACAATTGTAAAAATAGGACATTATAAGCTCTTACGGCCTTTCAAGGCTTAATTGGGAGAAAGTGAGCTCATTTGAGAGGAAATAGAGCTCGAGGAGGAGACGAAACTTGGCTTGAGAGAAGAGCTCGAATGTCAGGTGGTGAGTTCTGTCACATGCCTATTAGTCTCGGTCACATGTCAGCTAGCCTCCCTAATTCTGGCCAAGTTATATTTCCTCTAGGCGAACTTTACCTCCTCAGTTGAGCTCTCTTTTTCCTCTGTCTTTACTCCAGCCTTGCAGAATTGGTCAAGGACCTATACTATCCTATTTTAACAATTGTGAGGGACCAATTCAGGTATTTATAATTATTAGGGATCAATTTATCTATTAAAAAAATTGGGACTAATTTAGGTGTTTACTCTTTTTTTTTTAATATGAAACAAAGCACCCTCTTTATTCTTCTTTGGTGCTTTTACTCAAAAAAATCTTTTATGCTTTTACTACTTGTACCCTTAGTTGGTTGTTTCCATAAATTCAACTTTCTAATACATATTGTTTGGAAACTCATAAAAACATAACAATGTAAAAATATAGGATTCGACAACCTGGGTGGATCTCGGGAATCCTAAGGTCATAGAAACTGTCTATTGATACGTGCACCTGGATTACACTTGCAAATCCAATAAAGTTGTTCATGTAGCCTCACTAGTTCAAGTATAGAGTTAGTGAGAAGTGATTGTTGTATCCTATAGTATTAACCCAGAAGACCATTCTGCATTAGTGATTTCTTATGGTTGAAACTCTTCTTATGCCTACACGCGCTGAAGATAAGCCATTCTATTTTATTTTAATTGTGTTATTTCTTTATTATATTTTGCTTTATAACTTTTTGACTCATGATTTATATTATGTCAAATTATTTCTTATCTTATTTAATTTTATTTGTGTTATTCTAATAATATTTTCCAACAGTTTATTCACATGTTTTTAAAAGATTATAAAAGTTTTGAAATTTCAGATGCAAAATATTAGTAAATAGATGTAAGTTAAAATTTTAACTTTACAATGTTAAAATTATGTGAAATAAATATTCATCAACTTATAATAAATTACATGCAAAATTATCAAATCATCCTTGTAGATATCAAATATGCGAAGTTCACTTCCCCTTTACGTGCATTCACTTCTAGTCACTTCTATTTCCTTGTTAATGGTTCCTAAGTAACCCTTCACTGTTATGACGATGAAAACCAGTAGAGGAAGGAAAGGGCTGGGGAAGGAGGAGCTATAAACGGAACGGATAATGTCAAATACTGTTCGCTAGTGGTAAGTACTAAGTAGGTTGCTCAAAACAGTGGCAATAACAAGGATAAGGACTTTGCCCAAAGCACACGACATAATACGACCATATCCTTAGCCTCACGATTCCCTTTACGTGCGTTCACTTCTATTTCCATACATCAACACCAGCCCCAAGATGATGGGAAAAATGTTTCACTTGGTCGGTTGGACGTGGACCCATCCAAACTTGAAGGTCAATCCTAGTGTGCTTGACTCTTCGCATCTGGTCCTTTGCTTGCTTGACGTGCTTGACTCTTCCGCCTAAACACTAAAACCAACCAAAATTTCGTATCCGGTCCTCAAAACACCGGTAAATTTCTTGGTCCAAAAATTATGCGTGCCAAATTCTCGCGTTAATTCTTTGTCCATGTTATGAAATATTATTCATTTATGATGTCCATATCTTTAGCGATTCAGTTAAGATTTGATTTGATTAGAGAAATTTATGATTTGATGTGATATTATCTTCTTCTTTTGACTATAAATAGCCATTGGATACTCCATATAGATCTTTCAAGACTATCAATAAGACTATTCTTCTCTTTTCATTATTCTCTCTATTCTATTATTTTATAACACGTTATTAATCTTTGCTCGCAAAGTGAAGAAACTTGTTAATACAATACATTACATGATTCCTTCTTCTAACACTTTATTTATGGTGAAAATTGGGAGAGAATTTTAGAAGCCACAATTCTTTTCTCAATACCTTACACTTATTGAGGCATTTGTTCTTGGTTGGTTTTTCTTTCTCCTATATTATTATTAAAGCATCGGTATATGGTGGTGAATAGTAAGGCTTAAAGTAGACATCTTTACCATATTTATCTTGAATATTATATGTTGAGATTCATCTTTACTCAATAAGTCTAGACTAATAAATAAAAAAATATTGCATCCTAGAAGAATTGCACAAATGAATAATTATTAATTGCTTTAATTTTTAATTTATTTTATTGGACTATATCAATATGTACTCCTTCTACTTTATTCTTTATACCATTCCGAAGTGAATGAGAATTATACAGAAAAATGGAAATATTCCTTGAAGTGAATATCCTTATTATTGAATATTATCCAAAAATTATAATTGATTTATTCCTCTATTTGAGGAGATTTGCATATTCCCAAAAGTGAATATGTCAAAAGATCATTCCATAAAGTAAATGGATCTATTATTCACATCACCTAAAGTGTGTGACATTATATTCCTAGAAGGAATATTTTCATATTTACATTCTCCTAAAACGAATGTATTTATTAAATACTTATATTCTTAAGAGAAATGATATAATGAGTTTATTTATTTTCCCTCTTTGCTACCTTTATAAAGGATCTAAATATTTTAAAAGATCTGCTGATCTTTTTGATAAAGTACAAAGAAGAGCTATAAGCCAATATGGTACCACTTCCAGTTGCAGTATGATAAATATATGTTGAAAAATATTCTTGACTTTAATGTCTTAAATGTGCTCCTGGGTTAGCACTGTCAAGAAAAGCTTTACATATATCAAATAATGAGTTTTCATGACAAAAAAAAATTCATTATATATATATATATATAACCCCAGAAGTGATATCAAAGCATATGGTTTGGTTGGCCATGGCTGTTTGTTTGCGCTCTGTGTGGTATCAACCTTTGGTTAGAGCACTGAGCCAAGATTTTGTATTTGGCTTTTTTGTGAAAGCTTCCGTTAAGGGGAACACACTATGTTGGACCTCACACTTTGGGGGAAATTATTGGTTTCAAGTGTGATAAATGTGATGAATGTTATTGCCATGACATCAAAGTAAATTTGGCATGTACCTTCGTACAATGAGATATTTATTTGATCTTTATTAAATATCGTTAGAGGAGAATGAGAAAATGCAAAAGCGATTCTTTTCAAGATATATTATGAAATCACTTCATGATTAATATGAGCCATTTGGATGTATCTTTTTATCTTTTATATAAATATTGATTATTTGATTTAATAATGAAAGTTTTTATTAGATATATTACTTGATACTATTTTCAAGGAATATTTTATTTCAAAACTTTAGTATTGATTGTTCTCAATGTTAAATAAAATAGCTATGTTATTCGTGGCATATTTCATAATTATTAATTATATTTTTATGCGATATTGTTGAGATTTAACATATCATATACTTTATTGATTTATGTCACATAATAATCTTATTTATTATCATGACTATTATATCATGAAATAATAATATATGATACATATTTTTGGGTAATTGTGATACATATATTTATATCACCATCATGTCACAACAAATTTCTTTTCACTTACATGATATGTTAATGTTTTGATGATATATTGTGATATTTTCATCTTGTAATAAGATAATAAAATGTTAACTCAATTATTAGTTTTGTAAATATGATTGAAGGCTCCAGAAAGCTACTATTATGTTTCCCAAAGAAACAAAATTAATTAAAAATATTAATATCATTCTTGGTAGCAAGATGAATGAAGCTCCTAAAGAGCTACTATTTGTTTCAGAAACAAAATTAATTAGAAATATTAATATCATTCTTGGTAATAAGATGATTGAAGGATCCAAAGAGCTACTATTATATTTCCTAAAGAAACAAAATTAATTAAAATATTAATATCATTCTTGGTAGCAAGATGAATGAAGGCTCAGAAGAGTTACTATTTTATTTCCTGAAGAACAAAAATGGAGACTTGATGAGTCTAAAGATATTCACTGAAATGGATATCATATTGTGATAATAAGTGAGGAAAATAGTGAGTACCTCCATATCACAACTTATGCTTCAGATAAGAAAGTTGCTTTAGAAAATTTTGTCTGCACTTTCTTCCAATCTATAGTACTAATATGAGTACAATTGAATTATCATATGCTATTGTAAACAGATGTTTACTAGCCTGAATGATTTTACCTTTTGGCATGACCGGTACATCCTGAGCAATAATGATGTAAGGAATTACTAAACTCATATGAGCATTTGTTGAAGAACCAAAGATTCTTCATTGTAATGAGTTTTCTTGTGCTACGTGTTCTCAAAGTAAATTAATTATATGACCTTCACTAGCAAAGATTGGATTTAAATCTCTTAAATTCAGAAGGAATTTAAGGTGATATATGTGGATCAATTCATCCACCATATGGACCTTTCAAATATTTTATGATTTTAATAAATGCATTTATGAAATGGTCATATGTGTGCTCATTATGATTTCGCAACATGAAGCTTGTGATATTAATTGCGTAAATTATTAAGAGCACAATTTCTGATAATCCAATCAGAACAGTTTATCTTGATGATTTTGGTGAATTTATTTCTCAAGCTTTTAGTGCTTGTAGGCCAATGTTATAAATGTTAAACATCTAATTATTTATGTTCACATATAGAAAAAGTTGGCTAACATAATTAACTTATAAAAGACCTCCAGTTAATTGCTAGACCGCTTGCTCATGAGGACAAATCTCCCAATTTCTAGTTGGGCGCATATTACAGCATTTATTTTTATAAGGCTAACAAATTGCCAATAATTCTCTCCCAATTACTTTGGCCTCGGCCAAAAGGTTGCCATTTAAGAACTTCAGGAAGTGCAGTATATGTCCTAATTGCCATTTTTTTCAAATGGGACTCCAAAGAAAATTGGAGATATATGTTGGATATGATTCTCCCTTTATGGTCAAATACATTGAAATACAAATGGAAGATGTTTTAAGTCTCACTTTATGAGATATAATGTTTCCAACATCAGGGAGAAAAGTAGCAGTAGAAAAGAAAAGAAATTAGAATGCATCTATATTCTATTTAGATCCTCACACAAGGCAATGTGAACTAGAAGTTCAAATGATTATACATTTGCAAAGAATAACAATGAATTGCCAGATGCATTTTCTTATAATACAAAAGGATAACTAAATCCTATATACCAACTGAAAATGCTCCAATTTGAATTGATGTCCTTGTTGGGCAATTGGTCAATGTAAAAATTGCATGCCAGGAGCGTGGTAGACCAGTTGATTCCAAAATAAAAATCCTTGAAAAGGAAGTGGGGCAAAGAGGCCAAATGATGTTATGGAGGCTGATGAGTTGCAATTATGCACTCATTCTCTATCCTGAACTCTGGACATTTTGCATTTGAATTGTACTCAATTGATGTTAAATTAGTGAATTTGCACTTTGTCCTCAATATGCATCATTGGTTAAATTCATAGCTATAAACATTATTTTTGGTGCATAATTATTTCTTGGAAGTGCTTTGTGCTTTTAACCTCTTTGTGGGAGTGTTGTTTGATAATAGGGACTTCTAGGTTTGTATATTAGAGCAGAAGAAGAACTCAGGAACACCCTAGGCCTAATGCTGTCCAACTTGACCTCCAGTTAGTATTTTTGCAATATTTGGAGTTACAGATGTCCGATTGAGGTGATTTTGGTGGCGTTGGAAAGATTATTCAAAGGGCTACAACTTCTATTTCTAGGATTAAGAGCTAATTCTGAACGTTTTGACCCCCAAAATGTGCTTGGAAGCTACTGGAGATCGCCCAGGTGGTCAAAAGACCGCCTGGGCGGTGAACAGAAGAGTGAACTCACCGAAATTCACACTCTGAGACGCAGGCAGTCAAGGATCGCCCAGGCGGTCATAGCGCCAGCGGACGCGATTTTACGAACAGGGCTCGTTTTTAGTTTTTATTCTTTTTAGGTTTTGATATACTCAGATAGTACACACACACACTCTCTCTTCTTCTCTAGAACTCTCCCTCTCTCTCTAGGTTTTGGGAGTTCCCAATCTTTGTTTGGCTCCCGTTTGGGATTGTAATTTACAGCTTTCCTTCAACGTTGATTGTGAAACTCCCCCTATGGAGGAGTAATCTCTTTACCGTGGCAAGGACAACTGAGGATTGAGATTGTTCTTGAGGTTCCTAATTTTATTTGCAATTCATGGTTGGTTTTTCTTCCCTATTTGCTTTCTCTTTTGATATCAATTGCGATGATTATTGTGATTGTATTTTTAAGAGTTGTTTGGTTGTGCATTCGTTTGCGTGCATAATCTAGATACCATTGGGGTATTGGGTCAATTGATTTAATTACATCCAATTGGTAAGGGATTGAAATTAACTCGATAGGAATTAGGTTGCTGTAATTGGTAATTAAACTGGCATAGGTTTATAGAATCACGATCGTGAATTACTAGTTCATATGTTAGCCAAACCCTTAGTGGGAGTGCAATTGTATAACCACTAAGTAGAATTGCATCATTGTTGTGTGATAGCATAACTAATGAAGGTAACTACCATCGTGAATTTATTTCCTTGAACCGATGATTGAACAATTCTTGATCCGAAGGAATCCTTGTAGAGGAATTTTCTCATATAATTTTCTCATTATAATTTCTCTGTTTAATTTAGTTGCTATAATCTCAAAACCCCCAAATTTCTTGAATCAATTAGAACACTTCCTTGTGAGACGACTTGGATTGCACCCTAACTACATTTTTGGTGTAATTTAGTAACTAAAACACTTTCTAATTTGTTGCGGGGCGACACTCGCATCAGGGCAAATGATACTCTTCCTGAGAAGAGAATAGAGACATGGTAAGGACATTGTTGTAGTCCAAAAACATGATATATTTGAAACGTCAAGAGCGTTTAGGACCTAAAATAATCATTGAAAATGATGAAATCTAAAAGACTGTCTTATAGGAAAAATGATGGAATCGACGAGTACAATTGTCAACAATATATTTGCATATAATATAGCGCTAAATATTATGCAAGAAAATGAGGATCTTGAGCCAAGAATCATTAAAGATGTCTACGTAGAAATGATTGGCCGAAAATGGAAGAAGCCATCTAGGCTGAATTAGATCACTTAAAAAAAAAAACATGAGGTCTTTGGACCTGGAGTCTACACCAGAAGGTGTGAAACTCGTGGGATACAAATGAGTATTTGTGAGAAAAAGAAATAAGAAAAAATGAAATTGTACGCTATAAGGCTCTACTTGTAGTACAAGGTTTCTCACAAAAGACCTAGTATAGGTTATGGCAAACTTATTCCCCAGTAGTGGATATAACAATATTTTGATATTTTATTAGCTTATCTATACATAATAAGCTAAATGTGCATTTGATAGATATTGTCAGCCTATCTATATAGTTCATTAGATAATGATATTTATATAAAAAGTCCCTGAAGGATTAAAGACATCATCTAATGAATGTCTCCCAATATGTACTCAATCAAATTGTAAAGATCTATATATGGTCGAAGCAATATGGACGAATATGGTATAACCGTCTCAACGATATTTGATTCAATAATGGGGTTTACAAATGATGTCATTTGCTCCTATGTTTATATTTGAATAGTTATGTATGTTGATGACTTGAATATCATTGGAACTCTTGAAGAAGTTTCTATAGTCATAAAAGATCTAGCAAGGTTTTGAGATGAAAGATTTTGGAAAGACAAAATTCTATCTCGGCATATATTCAGCTTTTAACAAACAAAATATTTGTTTGTCAATCAATTTACACAAAGATAACTCTTATGAAGTTTTATATGGATAAATCACATATTTTCTTCAGGTGTATTAGTATGCATGATATTTATTAAATCTGCATAAAGGCAATATTGAAACAGGGTTCCTTTCACTTATAGAGACATGATCATATCCTAGAGATATACAAGATAGATTGGAGCCATTATTTCTTCAAATCAGAGAAATTAGTACAATATACAAAGCACGTGAATTTTTCTTGGCTAAAGGCAATTGATCAACATGTTATTCAAACTATCATGTAGATATTCTTAAAAAAAGTTGCACAACTTTACATGAGGACAACATGGCTTAGATAGTTCAACTAAAGAAAAGGAGTTATCCAATTTGTTCAAGTGATAGAGTTACTTCATACTTCTTCTTTGTAGAAGTGGTGAACAAAATTAGAATACACTGATTATGAGATTTTAAGTGATACTTTAAAGAGGGGGAGAAATACCTACTCTTTTTTCCTTGATCAAGGTTTTTATCTCACTGGGTTTTTCTTTGATAAGGTTTTTAACGAGGAAAGTTCACATTCTCACTATGAGGATATTGTACTCTTTTTCCTTCACTAAGATTTTTTTCCAAGTGTGGTTTTTCTAGTAAGGTTTTAATGAGGCATATCCTGATGGACATCCAAGGGGGAGTGTTATGAAATATTATTCATTTATGGATGTCCATATCTTTAGTTGATTTAATTAAGATTTGATTTGATTAGATAGAACGTTATGATTTCATGTGATATTATCTCTCTTCCTTTGGCTATAAATAGCCCTTTGGATACTCCATATAGAGTACCTTTTGAGACTATCAATAAGAATATTCTTTCTCTTTTCTCATTATTCTCTCGTTACTATTATTTTACAACGATCCAATAATTATACACTCACTGCTCAAATTTCATTAAATTAGTTGAGACTTTTGTGATTTACTCCCTCCTTTTTATTTCAAAGGTTCAAAAACAAAAAAAGTACCTAGAGTAAGAAAATAATAAATGTATCCATAGTATGAGTCAAGAGATACATGAGTAGATCATATTATCCCAATTAAAATATAGGAAAAAATACATTTAACCTCCA
>JAMLFY010000848.1:0-22280 GCA_030441495.1 Dalbergia oliveri
AATGAAGTTTTTACACTCATCAAAGTTGCTTGTGAGTGTGTTCAGCCTTTCCGGATCAAAGGCCAACAATGCTTCAAGTTTTCAACAACATGAGCAATATATGGGAGGGGCCACATGGATTCAGTGATGATTCTGACATGCCTAGACAGTCAGAAATTGCTTCAGCTACTGATAGTGACGAAATTGTCGAGTTATAAGGAATTAGAACATGATCAGGGATACATATATAAGCTTTGCTCATGGGAAAAGAAAGTAAAAAGTTACCTTTATCCTTATTATTGTAGTGATGAATATATTGTCAATTCAAATTTTGAACGGTGCAAGAACTCATATATTAGGAAGGAAATGCTTTCAAATAAATGGATTTTCTGATTTCATTTATTAATCTCTATTAGGAAAATGATTCGAAAAACAAATTGCTTGTACCGGCAAGGTTGAAATTGACTGCATTCGGATGTCTCAACACCGAAGGCCAAGCATGCTTGATGTGTACAAAAATATCGAAAGGTTACAAGATGGATAAGGAATTGGTAATCGATTTGGTGATATCTGAAATCAATCCTAGCCTCCCTAGGACTATGAACTGACCAATAAAACTTTTGGCACTGAAATATTCAATCGAATATTTAACCACGATCTCCATACGAATTTCTGATATGTGCGCTGCACGATAATTTTGCGGGACAGCGTTGATTGAAAATAAGTTCAATTTAAGAAAGTTTTTTTCTTTTGTGGTCATTATGCTTCTTGAGGGTTGCTAAAACGTTACTTTTTCATTGCATATTATCTGTTCAAAGTCTTAAAAATACAAATATTAAGAAAGCAATATATACCTGTTGATAATTTAGTGTAAAAATGAGTTAATTGATAGGATTGTCCTTATTTAATTGATAATAAATTAATGCCTCATTGATAAAAGTATAAAATTATACATCACACTAAGGGTATAATTGGTAAAATGAAATTAATATCTCCTCAATATGAAAAATAAACATATAGTTAATTAAAAATTTTTTAAAAAAGGACAAATAACATGTTGCTGGGTGAATAAGAAAACATAATTTTGTTTAGTTTGGATTGTGCAATGCAATTTTAATTTTTATATTTGAATTAATATATAAAGTTGGAATTAAAATTTTATAATTTAATTTCATAAAATTAAAGATTAAATAAAATAATTTTTTAATTTATAATCTATATCTTATGAATTTTTAATTTCAAGACTTATTAGGTATTTTTTTATTAAAGTTTATATAGTTCTTACTCTTTTCATTTAATTCTCTGATATGAAATATATGTTAGGTATTGAAAAAGAATTCATTTAAATTATTTTAAAATTTTATAAAATAGAATTGTGAAATTATAATTATAATTCAATTCTATATAGTATTAATTTAAACATAAAAAACTGAAATCGGAGTATTACATGCGTCAGTCGCGACTCAAATGCTTTTCTAATTTCAGTGTCTAAAACGCGTACATTTGGCAAGTGCAAGTCTAAAGTCGGCAGTCAACCACGCAGCGATTATGTAGTCTTTCATATTTGTTGTTTTGTACCTCTTTTTTTTTTGGTTACATGTTTTGTACCTCTAAGCAGGAATTAGGGAATTTCACTTCTTGCTAAAATAATCATAAATTAGAGTTTTCCATTTCCACATTCGAAACTAGCTCAACGTTCCTCTTTTCTCCTTCATTTTCAATTTCTCTTCCCTCCTTTTAGCTCTTCTCCAATACACGTCTGGGCTCTACAAAATCAAGTATGGAAATGACTTTTGAAACAAGAAGGAGAGGTATTATCAATATCATCTGCATTCAAACCTTCTTCTGTTGCTTGCTCCGTATTTTTATGGCATCCCATGGTACTGAAACTGATATCTTCTGTTTAAAATCCATCAAGGATTCCTTGGAAGACCCATATGGTTACATATCTTCGAGCTGGCACTTCAACAACAAAACCGAAGGTTTCATATGTAGATTTAATGGTGTTGAATGTTGGCATCCCGACGAAAATAGAGTGCTAAATCTCAAACTATCTAACATGGGGCTGAAGGGCCAGTTTCCGCGGGCCATTCAGAACTGCTCGTCGTTGACAGGCTTAGACCTTTCATTGAACAGTTATCAGGACCCATCCCATCTGATATATCAAGATTAATCCTTTTTGCTACCTCCATTGATCTCTCCAATAACAAACTCAGTGGAGAAATTCCAGCATCTTTGGGAAACTGTAGTTACCTGACATCTCTCAAGCTTGATAACAACAAGCTCAGTGGTAAAATCCCACAAAAACTTGGTACTTCCAGGCTTAAATCAATCTCTTTTGATAACAACCATTTGTCAGGGCCAATGCCTGAGTTCAGATATGGGTCAGGCATAATGTTAGCTCTGCTAACAATACGGGGCTTTGTGGAGGGCCTTTGGCACCATGCAGCTCCTTGGACAGCAGTCACAGGCCAATGGGATTCTTATTACATCAATCAGTCAGAGATGGTCTAGTTGTTGGCTTTGTTTCTGCGTTCACTTGTGTTGTTGTTTACATGTCCTGCCGTTCACCTATGACGCAGTTGAAGCGGACCAAATACAACCACCGAAGCAGAGCTACAGAACTAGGCAAATATGTTTGTTCCATCATACGGTGGAAGATGCGAATAATGGGTAATCAGATACCCGAATTGCAACCTCATCACTTGCAAGAGAATGGAAGAAAAAGGGTACCCTCTCCAATCCATCTCATCTTTTTCTTTACTTGCCGACATATACGTACCCTGAATTCACATTTCTATTCACATTTCTTCCGCGTGTGCGTGTATTTTCTTTTCTTTTATTTTTTTCCTCTGATAATTAAGGTAAGTCAAAACACCCAAAAGACTGGAGGAAATGCAAAAGATTGTAACACAAAACGCTGATATTAAATATCAGGTGAAAACAGAGACAAAAACACTCTAGGATACAAAGTTAAGGCCAAAGGGCACTCAAACAACATCAAGGATCCATGATGATAGCAACCTATTTCATTCCATTTGCCTCTTGTCACGAGCAAACTTTGTTCGTTTTTCCCATTCCATGTATAGCTTTTTATTTGTTTGATAATCATATAAATCAGAAGATATTTTAGAATTCACAGATAGCTTTTTGCACTCCAGAGCAATTTCCGCAAGATCTTATCCAAGATAGTTAGTACTAATAACTGTCACGGTCCATCCATACACCCTCATCATATTAGCACTATATTTATTCTCTCTAATCTGTTTTAGTTAGTTAACCTGAGTTGGTTACGGATGTGTTAGTTTCATCAAATATCTATAAGATAATTGTATTCTATTGTAAACACTCAGATTGCTCTCAGATCTTGAATCGAGCTCCCTCTTCTTGCTGAGATTGTGCATCTTCACAATAAATGTCACGAATTTCGTTGTTATTTTTTTTAATGGATAAGACTTTGTTATTTTTTTAACAGATAATATAGAATAAGATTCTATTAATTTATTATATGTATATTGTTGTTATTTTATTTTTTAACAGATATCTTTGAATTCATAGATAGCTTTGCTAATGGAAAGATTGACATCCACTATGAAGTTTGACGAACTCAATGATGCAACGGACTGCTTTTCTATAGACAATGCCATTGGGTTTGGGAAGATGGGAATACTGTATAAAGGGACGCTAGCTAATGGTTGGCACCTAGCTGTTAAGAGAATATTCGATGCTCAACTGTTTGGAGGCAGGTCCTTTAGAAAGAAGTATTTTGGGTAAGCTGCGACATAGAAATATAGTTCCCCTGCTTGGTTTCTGTGTGGAAGGAAAGGAAAGGATTCTAGTGTACCAATACATGTCAAATGGAAGACTTTCCAAATGGTTACATCCTTTAGAAAGTGAAGTTATGAGACTGACATGGCCAGATAGGATCAAAATTGCACTTGGGGTGGCAAAAGCCTTATCTTGGCTCCATCATACCTGCAATTTGCACATAGTGCATCTTAATATATCTTCAGAGTCTGTCTTGCTAGATAAAAATTTTGAACCCAAACTATCTAATTTTGGAGAGGCCAAATTTATGAATCCCAACTATGAGGATGATCTAGGCATGGCTTTTTATGTAAAGGATGGGAAGAAGGATGTCTATGACTTTGGCAGTTTACTTTTTGAGATGATCACGGGGAAAACGTATAACGAATTGTTGTGTTCATCAACTATTGCTGGGCTATTTGGTAACCCTTCAAATTTTTATGATGTAATTGATAGATCTCTTATTGGGAAAGGGTTTGAAAATGAAGTATTTAGTCTCATTAAAGTTGCTTGTGAGTGTGTTCAACCTTTTCCAGATCAAAGGCCAACAATGTTTCAAGTTTACAACAACATGAGCAATATATGGGAGGGGCAACATGGACTCACTGATGATTCTGACAAGCCTAGTCAATCAGAAATTGTTTCTGCTACTGGTAGGATTATGGATACACATACATAGGTTTGCTAGATGGGAAAATGAAGTAAAAGTTACTTGTATCTTTCTTATTATTGTAGTTATGAATATATTGGGAATTCAATTTTGAACCGTGCAAGAATTTATGCACTAGTAACAAGGAAACACATTCAAAAAATGAATTCAATTTCTGATTATCATACTTGACTCGTTCTTATTAGCTCACTATCATCATTGTCCTGAAGTATAAACCAATCGGATATAATGAAAATAGAGGGCAAAAATATTGCTTGTGACCACTCCATTAGGAAGTTAAGGACAACTTAACACTTAACAGAAAGGTCTACTGAAATAATAGTTAATAAAGAATTGTGGTGATTTTAAAGTTTATGGTGGTTATATGTAAAAGGTACGGTCAAAGTTTAAGAGAGTGACATACTCTTTAATTTCCTTTTTATTTTTTCTGAAAATACTAAAGTTAAGCATATTTTGTCTGGAATATACATTTTTTCAAGATGGAGAGGAAGGTAGTGTAATTTAGACAAAGGAAATGTAACATACTCTAAGACAAAATAAAAGTCAATATATAAAGTTTAAACTTTAAAAGGACTTACACATGGAAAAATTCTTTCCTTCTCCGGGAGTAAACCCATTTCTTCCTCCATGATGTAAATTTTACCTTTGATTTGTTTCTCTCCTTTACTTTCTTTTTTTCCAATAATGATCAATAGTCACTATAGTATGTGGAGGAAGAGACTTCTTCCTCCCGGAGGATGCAAGTCTGGCTCCTTACACATGTTGTTGATGAGGGCAAGTTTTTAGTCAATTGTCAACCACAACATGTTTGAATCGAAGACTATAATATGTCATATCGTTTAAGTGTATCAACATGTCAGTAGCGCGGCTCATAATAACAGCAGCGTAGTACTATAATAATAGATAATAGAAACGAATTATTACCAGTGGATTTTACAAAAAAAATACGTTAGAAAAAAGCTGAAAAAATTTGTCAAAAATTCATCAGTGGGAAATCATTGCTAGCAGATTGTTTGGGTGCTACTGGCAGATTTTTGCCTTGACAATGCATTTTTTTTAAAAAATAGACTTACTAGCGGATTTATCCACTGGAAAACACCTTTTTTTATAAAAGAAAATTTAATTTTCGTGTGCAATTTTGACACTGGCAGCAACTTCAACAGCTGCAGCGGTGGTAGCAGAACTGAGAAAAAAGTAATTAGTACTTAAAAAATAATGCACCAAATCAATAATTTTTTAAAAAAACTAATTAGTACTTTTAAAAAAAGACTCACTTATAGCTACATCTCCATGGCGTTGACAGTTAGCTATGATAGTGGCAAGCAATGGCAGTGATGGCGGTGGCAGAATTCCTCATGAGCTAAAAAGCAAAAAGAAAAGGGTAAGAACAAAAGTGTAACGAAAAACAGAACCGAATAATAAAACAAAACTGATAAAAATGTAGAAAACTTCAAGGCAAAGATAATAGTAGTCTCCTTACCAAAAAGGGGATTGGGATGACAAAGCAATGATAAAAAAATCACTAAGGGGAAAAGAGAGATGAAACAGAAAAGAGAGAGAGACTGACGGGAGAAGAAATAAGGGAAGATGATGGGTGGTTAGATATTTAAAATGCTTACCAATGGGTTTTTATCCATTAGCAATGGATTTTAACCCAAAAGCGTAGTGTTTCACTTATATTATTATTCACAATGGAAAAATATGTCGATAATATTATTTTTTGAAAAAAGAAATTTTAGCCATATCCGGTGGAATTTTCCACTACTAATGTTAAAACAATAAAAAAAAATAACCTATTACTGGGGATTTTTTTGCCAGAAAATCTCTTAATAACTTCAATAGTCAGGTACAATATTCAAAAATTTGAATATTGGGGAAAACTAGCCAATAGCTTCCACAGTCAAATGGGGTTTTCAAAAATTCGAATACTGACAAAAAATCTTCCGATAAAGTACTAAAAAATCGGCCAATAATATTACTAGCGAAAAACTCCACGATAATGGGCTAATTTTTTTAAAACAATTATCAATAAATTACCGGTGAAAAATCGTTGGTAATGGGCATGCTAAATTTGGCGCTAAATAGCACGAATATTATCGATGAATTATCGACGAAAAATCTGTCAGTAATGGTTTTTAAAAAAAAATCTTGTTATTTCTTTCTTTTAAGCTGGTGAATATGCCTGAAACATGCATTTTTTTGGTATTTAATTTTATGTTTTATTATTTTTACAAAAATCTAATAAAGTTAAAACAAAAATACAAACTAAAAGTGGAATAAATTAATTTTAAGCAATAGTGTCAAATAGTTTTACAATATCATTTAATCAAATTTTTCTATTTGTAAGACTATCAAAGTAATAGGTGGTTAAGCCAAATATATTTGCTAATGTAATAATATATGATTGAATGTCGTGTAAAAATATGTAAATTAGATTCAAAATAAAAATAGCACTTGAATCAACTTTATAATTTAATTTATATCTACCAAAAATGTAAAATTAATTTATATTGTCAACCAATACAATTTTATCAAAGTAACAAATCATATAAAACAAGTATCCATTCTCACAACCACCCATCATGATTTGTCATTTTAATAAACCCCATCTGACTAATAAAAATTCATTAAATTATTAAATCATGATAAGTGGTTATCATAGTGGGTGATTATCTAAAATGATTTGATATTTTCTCAAATTTCTCTTAGTTAATAGTGTAAAATAGTTTTACACTACATAATTGATTTTTAATAATATTTGAAAAATGCCACTAATCCATACAATTGTGTTAGCAACACAAACTAAATGCTACACCTGCAAAAATTTTACTAAAGAGTTTTAACAACATTTTGAGTAACACTTTTTAGATATTAGTAAAAGATTTTAATCACATTTGTTATTAACAAATGTTGCTAAAAGTTACAAATAGTGTAGGGTGTCATCAAATCACATGCTTTTATTTATAATTTTTTTTATATAGTTGGTGGTTAAATGAAATATTTCTGTTGGTATGACAATACACGAATGAATATATGTATAAGTTGTTTTACATGGACAAGGTCTAGATTATGTAATAAATTCCAAAGATGTTCGTAGTAAATATATTATCAAATATATTTATTTTAGAAACTTCTAGTATAGCTATTCAGAATTGAAAAATGGACTAAATTAGTATTTTTATAAATATTTGTTTAATAAAAGTATTTTTAAAGACAAATTTTTTCTAGAAAAGATTAATTGTATTTATATAATATAGAAAACGACTCAAATAAGAACAATAGTTTATTGTTTTAATGAAATGAATGAATCTACCATTAGATTTACATCAATATTCAAGATCAAAATATAAAATAATATAACTTAAATGATCATATTTACTCATTTCACTCTCATAACAAGTATTTTTCTCACTTGAATCATCCTTGGATATATAGGGGGCGTTTGTTTCAACTTTTAAAAAAAGACTAGCAAACTTAAATTTTGGATGCTTTAATTTCAGATTTTTAAAAAAATTATTATAAAACTTAAATTTTGTATATAATTGAAAAAGTTAAAAACCAATTTTTTTCATAAGTTACTTTTTTAGCTTCTATAAAAAAGAGCTGAAACATTCAATTTTAGATTTCAATTATTTTTTAAAAATTATTTAAGTATATAAAAAAATAATTTTTTATTTTCTAAAGTGATTTTCAGCACAAAAAATCCATTCAAACGAGGGCTTTATATATAATTGAAAAAGATGAAAATATATAAAATTTTTAGAAACTATTCATTTTAGTTTCTAAAAAAACTGAAAATATTTTTTGAAATTCTGATTATTTTAAAAATTATTCAAATATATAAAAAAATTTAAAAAGTACCCAAAACAAAATTCTTATCCAAACTAAACAAAACATATTATTTGTGATATTGCAAGTTCTTTTTTCCTTTTCTTTTTGCCCCTGCAATATGATGGATGCGTAGCAACGCCAGTGGACAAAAAGTCCTTGCACATTGTTTTGAAAGGTCTCAAACCAATGGCCCACTAAAGGGA
Organism: Dalbergia oliveri; assembly: GCA_030441495.1. Classification (NCBI taxonomy): domain Eukaryota; kingdom Viridiplantae; phylum Streptophyta; class Magnoliopsida; order Fabales; family Fabaceae; genus Dalbergia; species Dalbergia oliveri. The sequence goes on from JAMLFY010000848.1 coordinate 8,491, forward strand.
TAGGACAAATATTTGGTTTAATAATGTGCAGATCTTTTTTTTTCGGTCAACTTTAATACACATTTTTCTTTTGGTCAAATTTAATGCACATATCTGAAAGACAGAAATGACCACGAGCTTTGGAATTGTGGAACTATATGGCCCATGATTTGAGTATCTATCTACCTATCCTGCCTTCTATGTATAAGTCCCCACACACAAAAAAAAAATAAAAAAATCTGTATATAAATATAAAAGTTGTTTCACTATTATTATGTGACATTTTATCCTAATTTTTAATTCTTTTTAATTAAATCATTTATTAATTTTATTTATGTTCTTTCATTAGAATCATTATGTGACATTTTTCTTAAATTTATTGTAATTATTATATATTATTTATTATATTTTAACCTTTTCATTTTTCTCATTTAATTTTTTTTTATCTTTTCATAGTCATGAACTTTTCATTTTATTAATTTTTTGAAACACTCCCTTTATCTTTGAATAATTGTCCAATTATAAATACATATTAAAATTAAAAAAACATCAAAATTTAAAAAAATAAAAATTAACTTACTAAATTGTCCATTTTTTAAAAAAGTCAGAGCTACAAATTAAAATTAAGAGCTAATCATGAATAAAGCCCGCATCAACTTTTTCACTTAATAAATTTGTTTTTCTTACTATAATCATTTGTGCTGCTAGACCATACCATACTATGAAGGAATTTCAGTTTCTGGTCAAAAAATGAAAAAGTATAAGGAGTTGGAAGCTTCGTTCCATCTGTTGCCAAATGTTAATATAGTGCGGGCGATAGTGCCATATACATGGTTTTATGCACATACTTCACATTATTTTATTTTAATTAATATCAAAATATTTAGGACTTGGTAAATTGACATATATGTCAATTGCGTGTATATTATTCCCCTATTTTCATTAGACTTGTAGTATTAATTACTTTGGATTACAAATCGTGGAGCGGAAAAGTCCAAAGTGCCGTGAGGTTTAGCTACTTCGTTCAATGTTATAAAATTAAAATAAGATTTAGTTTTGATGCACTATAAAATATTTTATACCATTATTTAATAATATATTGCTCTATTAGTATTTGTATTTGACTTTTATATTCAATAATTAAAAAATCATACAAATATAAAGATTTGATTAAATATAACAACACCAATACATTAAAATTAAACTCTTAAACATAATTAAGTTAAATTCAAAATTTTTTTTTCTTTTGTTGAATAAAATTTGATTAAACCCTAAAGAATTGATAAATATTAAACTCTTAAATATTTGATTAAAGTTTTTCTTAAAATTAATTGAATGTTGTTAACAAGTTATATATTAAGATCTAGCACAGAACTTGAGTTGCTTCATAAGAAAACATAATTTCGTGGAATTAAAACTTTACGATTGTGCCAAATTAATTGGAAATTCATGTATTGATATAACAATAGTATTATCCCGGATAAATAAAAAAAATGTAATATCACACACGTATATCGCGTTGACTTTGAAATCGAATGGAGAATTCGACAAAATAAATAAATAAGTTATATCTCTTTAGAGATGTGAATCACCAAAACAAACACAATAAATACTGGTACAGTAAACTGGTATTTTATTTGGCTTGCGGACCCAAACCTCATCGGGAAATATATTTTTTATTTTTAATATATAGCCAGTGAAAGATACAGAAAATTTAAGTAATATTTTATATAATTTATATTAATATTGAATCAAATTTATTAAATAATGGGAACAAAATACGTACATATATAATTATATATTCCTAAACAAATTATAAAATTTGTACGAGGACATGTTAGTAGATCCACTACTCTATATACAATATATAAATATATTCTATAAATATCACCATAATATCAAAGCATACATGTATTTTAAAAATATAATATATTATATATTTATGTAAGAATATATTATATGTTGATGTTTTAATATTATACCAAATAATAAAAATCAACTTGTGCCATTCATGCTGGATAGGAATGGTACTGCCTATAAGTATAGGGTTTAGTATACGGTCAAATCGATTATGAGAAATTAATCACATTTGGTTAAAGAAAAATACTGAGATGTATTAAGAGTAAGAGAAAATATTTATTGATTTATTTATTAATTAACATATAAATTTTGTGGGTTATTATTGTTCATATTTTTTATATTTTTAATGTAATAGCTGATTTATTAATTAATAAATAAATCAAAATAAATATTTCGTCAAACTCTAAAAGCACACACAGCTTTCTCTTTGCCTACATTATCTCCTGTAAAATTGATGACAATTATGTCTTTTCATAGAATTATATTATTTATATTCATAATGAGATATTATGTAAGCTATATCTTATCCATTATTAAATTAATTGGACATAGATCCATGAAATGTGACACGATGTCCCACGCTAAATACATATAATATTTTTCCTTCTGATTAGTAGTTTTCTACCTCTTAGCAGGCATTAGGAAACTTCACTTCCATTCCACGATTCGAAGTTAAGCTCAACCTCCTCCTCCGTCTCCTTCCTCTTCAATTTCTCTTCTCAGTTTTTGGAGAAATGACTTCTGAAACAAGAAGGAGAGGTATTATTCTCAAGATCATCTACATTCAAACCACCTTGTGTACCTTGCTCAGTATTTTTGTGGCATCCCATGGTACTGAAACTGATATCTTCTGTTTAAAATCCATCAAGGATTCCTTGGAAGACCCATCTGGTTACTTATCTTCGACCTGGCACTTCAACGACAACGCCGAAGATTTCATATGTGGATTTGTTGGCGTCGAATGCTGGCATCCCGACGAAAACAGAGTGCTAACAATCGACCTATCCAACATGGAGCTAAAGGGCAAGTTCCCGCGGGGCCTTCAGAATTGTTCCTCGTTGACAGGCTTAGACCTTTCATCAAACGAGCTATCAGGACCCATCCCTTCTGATATATCAGCCCTGCTCCCTTTTGCTACCATCATTCGTCTCTCCAATAACAACTTTAGTGGAGAAATTCCAGTGGATTTGGCGAACTGCGCTTACCTGAATTCCCTCGACCTTGGCAACAACATGTTTAGTGGTCAAATCCCACAAGAACTTGGGCTACTCACCAGGATTGTATCAATCTCTCTTGGTAACAATAACTTGTCAGGTCCAGTGCCTGCGTTCAGATATAGGTCAGGCACTGTTGTTAGCTATGTTAACAATGTGGGGCTTTGTGGAGGGCCTTTGGCACCATGCAGCTCCTTGGACAGCAGTCACAGGCCAATGGGATTCTTATTACATCAATCAGTCAGAGATGGTCTTGTTGTTGGCTTTGTTTCTGCGTTCACTTGTGTTGTTGTTTACATGTCCTGCCGTTCACCGATGACGCAGTTGAATCGGACCAAATACAACCGCCGAAACAGAGCTACAGAACTAGGCAAATATGTTTGTTCCATCATAGGGTGGAAGATGCGAATATTGGGTAATCAGATACACGAATTGCAACCTCATCACTTGCAAGAGGATGGAAGAAAAAGGGTACCCTCTCCAATCCATCTCATCTTTTTCTTTACTTGCCTACATATACGTACCCTGAATTCACATTTCTTCCGCGTGTGCGTGTATTTTCTTTTCTTTCATTTTTTTCCTCTGATAATTAAGGTAAGAGGCAAAACACCCAAAAGAGTGGAGCGAATGCAAAAGATTGTAACACAAAATGCTGATATTAAATATCAGGGCACAATAAAAAATGAAAAAGAGACAAAAACACTCTGGGATACAAAGTTAAGGCCAAAGGGCACTCAAACAACATCAAGGATCCATGATGATAGCAACCTATTTCATTCCATTTTGCCTCTTGCCACGAGCAAACTTTGTTCATTTTTCCCATTCCATATATAGCTTTTTATTTGTTTGATAATCATATAAATCAGAAGATATTTTAGAATTCACAGATAGCTTTTTGCACTCCAGAGCAATTTCCGCAAGATCTTATCCAAGATCGTTAGTACTAATAACTGTCACAGTCCATCCATACACCCTCATCATATTAGCACTATATTTATTCTCTCTAATCTGTTTCAGTTAGTTAACCTAAGTTAGTTACGGATGTGTTAGTTTCATCAACTATATCTATAAGATAATTGTATTCTATTGTTGTTTTGGGGTGGGGTTTGAGTTTCCGCTACGAGGCACAGAGAACTCATTTGTTGTAGAAAGAGGGATTTGAGAAGAGAGCCAATCCGTCATGGAGTTTTGATGATTTTTGATCTAAAAGAAGTTGAGGCCCCGTTTACAGCCTCTGGTCTCTTTTATATCAAGAATAATCAAGCCCCCTGGGTCTAGAGAGGAAAGCTTCAACGTGAAGCATTCATCCCCCCTTTCCTTCACACTTCCCCTCAATCACATCACAAGTTCACGTTTTTATCCACCAGATAATAGTATTTTAGTCCGCCATATAAGAAGGTAGCAGAATGCTATACCACCACGGAACACACACAAAGATTATTTTATATTTGTACATAAATAGATATTTCATTCCAAAACAATTGTAAGCACTCAGATTGCTCTCAGATTTTGAATCGAGCTCCCTCTTCTTGCTGAGATTGTGCATCTTCACAATAAAAGTCACGAAATTCCGTTGCTATTTTTTTATTGGATAAGACTTTGTTATTTTTTAACAGATAATATAGAATAAGATTCTATTAATTTATTGTATGTATATTATTGTTATTTTATTTTTTAACAGATATCTTTGAATTCATAGATAGATTTGCTAATGGAAAGATTGACATCCACTATGAAGTTTGACGAACTCAACGATGCAACGGACTGCTTTTCTATAGACAATGCCATTGGGTTTGGGAAGATGGGAATACTGTATAAAGGGACGCTAGCTAATGGTTGGCACCTAGCTGTTAAGAGAATATTCGATCCTCAACTGTTTGGGAAGCAGGTCCTCTTAGAAATAAGTATTTTGGGTAAGCTGCGACATAGAAATATAGTTCCCCTGCTTGGTTTCTGTGTGGAAGGAAAGGAAAGGATTCTAGTGTACCAATACATGTCAAATGGAAGACTTTCCAAATGGTTACATCCTTTAGAAAGTGGAGTTATGAGACTGACATGGCCAGATAGGATCAAAATTGCACTTGGGGTGGCAAAAGCCTTATCTTGGCTCCATCATACCTGCAATTTGCACATAGTGCATCTTAATATATCTTCAGAGTGTGTCTTGCTGGATAAAAATTTTGAACCCAAACTATCTAATTTTGGAGAGGCCAAATTTATGAATCCCAACTATGAGGATGATCTAGGCATGGCATTTTATGTAAAGGATGGGAAGAAGGATGTCTATGACTTTGGCAGTTTACTTTTTGAGATGATCACGGGGAAAACGTATAACGAATTGTTGTGTTCATCAACTATTGCTGGCCTATTTGGTAACCCTTCAAATTTTTATGATGTAATTGATAGATCTCTTATTGGGAAAGGGTTTGAAAATGAAGTATTTAGTCTCATTAAAGTTGCTTGTGAGTGTGTTCAACCTTTTCCAGATCAAAGGCCAACAATGTTTCAAGTTTACAACAACATGAGCAATATATGGGAGGGGCAACATGGACTCACTGATGATTCTGACAAGCCTAGTCAATCAGAAATTGTTTCTGCTACTGGTAGGATTATGGATACACATACATAGGTTTGCTAGATGGGAAAATGAAGTAAAAGTTACTTGTATCTTTCTTATTATTGTAGTTATGAATATATTGGGAATTCAAATTTTGAACCGTGCAAGAATTTATGCACTAGGAACAAGGAAACACATTCAAAAAATGAATTCAATTTCTGAATATCATACTTGACTCGTTCTTATTAGCTCACTATCATCATTGTCCTGAAGTATAAACCATTCGGATATAATGAAGATAGAGGGCAAAAATATTGCTTGTGACCACTCCATTAGGAAGTTAAGGACAACTTAACACTTAACAGAAAGGTCTACTGAAATAATAGTTAATAAAGAATTGTGGTGATTTTAAAGTTTATGGTGGTTATATGTAAAAGGTACGGTCAAAGTTTAAGAGAGTGACATACTCTTTAATTTCCTTTTTATTTTTTCTGAAAATACTAAAGTTCAGCATATTTTGTCTGGAATATACATTTTTTCAAGATGGAGAGGAAGGTAGTGTAATTTAGACAAAGGAAATGTAACATACTCTAAGATAAAATAAAAGTCAATATATAAAGTTTAAACTTTAAAAGGACTTACACATGGAAAATTTTTTTCCTCCTCCGGGAGTAAACCCATTTCTTCCTCCATGATGTAAATTTTACCTTTGATTTGTTTCTCTCTCCTTTACTTTCTTTTTTTCCAATAATGATCAATGGTCACTATAGCATGTGGAGGAAGAGACTTCTTCCTCCCGGAGGATGCAAGTTTGGCTCCTTACACATGTTGTTGACGAGGGCAAGTTTTCAGTCAATTGTCAACCACAACATGTTTGAATTGAAGACTATAATATGTCATATCGTTTAAGTGTATCAACATGTCAGTAGCGCGGCTCATAATAACAGTAGCATAGTACTATAATAATAGATAATAGAAACGAATGAAGACGGAAGAGCATGCATTCCAGGCTTCAAATGATCAACTAAATTGAGGCATTAGGTTATTGGGTAGTTCAAGAATAGTCATAATTGAGGCTTAAATGAATTTATAAAAAAAATATATAAAAATATATAAAATTTGAAAAAAAATACAATAAAATGATAGTGAAAATCAGGAACAGAACAAAAGATCTATCATCAACTCATCAATTTATCAATCAACAAGAAGATCCATCATCAACTCATCAATTTATCAATCAAACAATAAATTATCAAAAAGTAGCACGGTAGCATAACTTACCTTTCACTTTCAGGTTTTAGCTTTTGGCTTCCAAAATGAAGGCAGCAAGGGCACAGTGGTAGCAGGCGCCTGAGCAGCAGGGGCGTGATTCTTCTCTCTTCTCACTTCTCAGTCTCTCACTTCTCAATGTGTGTGGTTTGTTTTTTGAGTGAGAAATGGGAAATGGGGTACACAACAGCACTAGCTTAGGTCCTCTTTTTTTTAGGCTACATAAAACAATCCCGTTTAGGACAAAAAAAAAAAACACATGACCCAGTCCGGTTCTTGAAAATCAGTTGGGTCATTGGTTTTGATAAAAGTTAGAGTTGAACCAGTCCATTAGTTTCATTGGAAAATTGATCCAACAATGACTTGGACCAGTTTCATGGAAATTCATAATTTTCAATTGAATAGAGGTTTAGCGAGTTTTAATACTTTGAAGAGTGCCCAAGTATTATTTGCCTTTCAACTCAAACTTTTCTACTAGAAAAAAGGGCTAAGATGTTTATGGATGATCTATTAACAATTATTAAGAAATATTAAATAAAAAGTTTTGGATGTATTAAATTTTACCAAAGAAGATTGTTTATAGCCAAATTTTACCAAAGCAGATACTTTATAGCCAATTTTTTATTCACCAAATATAGCCAATTTTTTTGTTTGGATGCTTTGATTTTAGTTTAAGCATTTTTCTAGTCTGTGTACTAGGATATCTTTTTAAGTAATAAGAAAAACAACAATTTTAAAAACTGTATAAATTTTTTTACACTATTATTTAATAATGTATAAAACTTTTTAGTAAGTTTAATTTTTATGTATTGACAGTATAAAATTTTTTTATATTGTCATCAATCAATGTATTGTCATATAAAAAAAATAATTAAATCTTACACTTACTACTTGAAAAGTCATGTAAATGAGTTAATTATTTGATTGGATAACCATATATAAAAAATTTTATACTGCAAGTATATAGAAATTAAACTCTATTTTAGTTAAAAACTTTTCTTTCTTAGTTTCTTAATTAATGTCTTTAAAACATTAGTAGAACCCTTATTTTAGTAACACTCAAGTTGAACAATGGTTACGTTTTTCTCTGACGTTCTAAACAAATTTTTGTTGTTTTAATTGTAAAAATTTCATTTCTCAAAAAAAAAAAGTATGATAAAATCAATTAGTATAGAACTAAAACACTCGAACATGCATTAGCATTACTTAATGTGCAGCGTTACTCTTCTACAATGAAGTCAAACTGTAGAAGTTTATTAAACAGAAAATGTAACCCGAATCTCGAAATAGATCCTTTCTAAATTGGGTTTGCGTTGCTTCTGCTTGCAAAAAGAGGAGGATACAATCACCTTAATTAGTAAACCCGCATCTCGTTTCTTACTTTACAAAGTATCATCTCTAAAACTACAGATAACCGCAAAGTAATGATGTTACCAAGGGGGGAAGCACCTGCTATTTTGCTTACAGAGGCAATAAAGTCCACCATTAAATACCTTAAACTTTTAACATGCAAAATTAGTAGTTTATGCTCTTATTTTCATGTGACACTCCTATAAATAACTCCATTATATGAAACAACTACATATCATCCCAAACAATAACAAACTTCCTGTGTTATCCAAGAGACACAATAACATGAGTTTCCACGGTTTATTTGTTCTTTTTCCCTCATCAGTTTAGCCCTTTGGTTTCAACCCTGCCATGCCCAAGACTCACCCCAAGACTACCTCAATGCCCACAACATAGCACGTGCCCAAGTTGGAGTTGCAAACATCACATGGGACAGCACAGTAGCTGCCTATGCATTGGACTACGCCAATTCAAGGATCAGTGATTGCAATCTGGTGCACTCCAATGGACCTTACGGTGAGAATCTGGCAGAAGGAAGTGGTTCATTCTCGGGAACTAGTGCAGTGAACTTGTGGGTGAACGAGAAACAATACTATGATTACAACAGCAACTCGTGCGTTGGAGGCCAGTGCTTGCACTACACTCAGGTGGTGTGGCGCAACTCAGTTCGGTTAGGGTGTGCCAGGGTGCAATGCAGCAATGGATGGTGGTTTGTTTCTTGCAACTATGACCCCCCTGGCAATTACATTGGCCAACGTCCCTATTAATCAACAAACCCTATAAAAATAAATAAAGAAGAATGCTACAAGGTCATAACACTATTGTCTGAATTTTTGACATAATAGTTTTGGATGAAATAAAATAATACAACATTTTATTCATTTTCAACTTAATAATTATGTCACATTATTCTGATAATAACTCTCTCTAACGGTTTTTCATAAAGAAAGGAGCAAAAAGTGATGTTGGGATATTTTATATGAGCACCATGCATGTGGCATGAAAATGTCACGCATGCTCCATAATGAAAGAATGTTTCAGTGTTGTTCTTGGAAAATTTAATTTTAACAGTCCCAAGATGTATAATCTTGTTTTTGCGTGTCAAATAATCGCTTTTTATAGTTGTTGACCATCATTTTCAGGCACGAAAGAATGAAAAACATAATTGATATATAATGCTAGTATTGAGATCAACTGTCCATGGTTAATTCCGGTTAATTCTCCCTAAAGCTAGCGTATACAAGCTAGTTATGCTGCGAATCGGAACATAAACTTTGATAATAAGTAGTTTCCTTTATTTTTGTGAGTGTTGGATGCCGAATAAACTCAATGGCATGAGTTTTGTGAAGAGTTAGAGCAGCCTCAAGGAGTTATTCGAGATTGAGAAACGTTATATGTGCTGGTTTTATCTAGATCATAATACCAACTCATTAATTATCTATCGTTGAAATAATAAATTCTTTGTTTTAAATATTTTGTGACCATTTTTAATGATAAATGTTGAATGAGTTAGCATAATGTTTCAAGTAAAATGAATTCAAATAATATAACTCTTTTTTTTGGGATGAGATGAACCCATTACTGTATTACTAATCTAGAGTTATGGATAATGTGGCATGGTACGTGAGGCAATGGTTTGGGTTAACTAGTAAGGAAAGTTTCTTAATCAAAAGAATGAGAGAAGAACCCGCCTCTAGTTGCAATAATTGAAAATATTATAGATTGTGCAAAATTATCTCAGAGCGTTGAAACAGACTGCATAACTGAGAAGTTGCTTCATCCTTCAGTTTTGGTTTGACACATTATCCTGAATTGTACCAAAATGTGCTCTGTCTTTCTGTACTTAAATAATGACCATGCAAGTGGATCTAAAAGGAAGGTCTTGATCTAAAGATATTAGGTCTCTAGCTCTGAAGTCAACGATCACTCCATCTTGTAACAAAAAGTAGTTCACTTATGATGATGGTTGAAATGCGACTAATGCTCTTTCAGCCACAATACAGAACAATTTCCATCTATGCAGTCTATTGATCAATTATTTCTTATCAGAAACAGGTAAATGTCCCAATATAATCACCAAATAAATAACAAAAAGAGAGAATGGAAACATAAACAGAGAACAAGGGTAAAAAAAAAAACCTGTGCTAGTACTAACAACCGCACAGTAAAAATCCCCAAAGGCAACATAAAACCAAATTCGTGGAGGTCATAATCTAGTTAATCATGTCAATTATGAGTTATTAGATACTCTTTTTATCTTTGAATAATTATCCATTTTAAAAATTTATTGTGTCTAGAAATAATTATTTATTTTAAAAATTTAGATAGTATTAATGTTTTTATCAATAATATTCCTATCAAATATTATTGACTCATTAGTGAAGGAATAGAGAGAAGTTGTAGTATTAAGAAAAAGGATAATTTAGTAAATTATTCCTAACTTTTATTAACATTGATATTTCATCAATAATTTTCTTAATTTTAATAAGTATTTATAAGTGGACAATTATTGATGGAGGGAGTAAAACCTATGGATGGATATGATTTATTTTAATCTCAACTCATTTAATTTTATTTTACGTATGTTCAAATCCTGCAATTAAGAGTGGATTTTAGGTATCTATGGTTCTTATCGCAAAAGGGAAATACTTTATTTTTCATCATCTTTAAAGGTTACACCTTACATTTTTGAGAGGTGGCCCAATTAAAATGCATATGAGTTGTGGTGAAATAATGTGTGTATAACATTGTTCACTGCAAGATTAATTTCCGGCCACCCTGAATGCATTGCCAAAGGTTGTTTAATTCTGGGGTCAATGAACGGTTCAGTGTGGCCACTACCAACATTTCTGTCCTTTACTTGTTGGTTCTGGCCGGGTGCTAGTCCACACTCCACACAAATTGTTTCCAAGTGCTGGTTAGTGGCAGTCACTACTGAGTAACATATTTTCACAATGATCTCGCCTTGGAATTGGAACTTTACGCCAACTTGCCCGTCACTAACATATTTTCACTATCATTTGTATGCTATATAAGTAATATAGATAATGCATTGATCTTAAGAATACAGCTTCTTAAACTACGTGCTTTAGATCCTAAAAATTGACAAACCCTTCCCCTTCTAGCTGTTTTATGTGTTTGTTTGTCACTTGATACGCACCAAAAGACACATCGTGTTATACTTTAAAAGCGAAATTATTATTCTCTTCGATGAACTAGACCTATTTAAATTGGTGAATAGATGGTCCGAATAAAATACAATAAACTTCACATGACTGTATAAAAGTTTGTTCAGTTTGCTTGTCATATTTAAGTATTTTATTTAGGGTAGAAGATTTGAGTCAAGTATTTGTCAGATCAGAACATGAACGTAATCGACATTGATGGACTCAAACCTTGAAAATGTTAGGTATCTGATAAATCAAATTAAAAGCCGCGTGTGTATGTACGATTAAATCTTCAACATCAAACAACCCCAGTTTCATTACTAATGAACAAAAGTTAGAATCATTAATAAGATTCTTATATATCGGCACATATATGATGTATCTACAGACAAAAAATCCTCCTTAATTAGTACAAGCACTAATTATCCCTACTCGGCCTATTGGAGACACACGTTAAAAAAGAGGATTTCTGGCGCTGCAAAGCAGCATAGTCCAATGCCTCAAATAATATATATCGCTATCTATTAGTGATTAAAAGTAATCAAGCAGCGTGATGGAGGGTTTGTGTTCCACTTTTGGCTCCATGATCATTTTAGCTTTTGAATAATTGTAAAAATGGCACACTGCTAGACATTTGTCCCCATCAAGCACTAGAAAAGCCACTCAGCCACCGCATTGTGAGGTGAAGTCTCCAAGAAGTTGCCAACTTTAATTTGGGCACAAGGTCTATTATTGCCCCCTAATGTGTTTGTCGCATATATGAGTCAGGTGGCTATACAAAAATCAATGGTCAAGAATAAAATAATTAAGTACCTTTAATTCCCGGTAGGTTATGCCTTTTCTAAAGTTCAGTAAGTGCATGCAGACAAATAATTAATAAATCTACACAATTAAGAACTAATATATTTGGTTCTACCTATCCCAATATTCTCACTCTTATCATTGAATCGAGTTGATAAATACTACTCTCGAATAATAATTAGAAAAAAAATGGTGTTCATCACTGCCGCAAAAGACCTATGTATACCTTTCTTAATCCGTCAGAAATCAACATGCTATTTGTTGTTGATCAGTTATTAGTTAAATCAATTATATATTTTATGTTATACTGATTTTTATTATTTTAATATTTATCTAAACATTTTTAATTTTTTTATCAATATAATATTAGTTCTAATATTATAATTAATTATTATTAATTATTATAAATTAAATTTATACATATTTAATAAATATATATAAATGAGATGAGGTATATATGTGAACGAGTTTGATTTTATTTCCAAGGTAGACTTTTGTTTTAATCTTTTAGTTCGTGGAATAGGATCGGATTTGGTGAAAATGAAAATTCATCCTATCCACTAGTTGTCAAGCCCACACTTGAACAAGGAGAGGAAATAAAAAGATAAAAAAAAAAAATTCTCCTCTTAATTACTTGTGTAAGGAGAAAAATAGATAGCTAGAAATTTAAAAAAAAAATTTGTTTTTTTTCTTACTTACTCTTAATACAGTTCAATGTATTAGAGAGATAAATAAATACATAAATTATATTCAGAATAAAAACACTTTTCCTCTTTAGTTTTCTCCCCAAAAATATTTTTAATGGATCCACGTTCATTTATATAGTTTGCTTCTTACTTTCTCTTAATAACTAAGAGAAAAATATTAAATATTTCAATTTTTCTTAGTACATTATAATATCTAAATCCCTCATTACCATATAATCTTAGTGACTTTTCAATTTTCTCTCCTCTTACTTCTTTTTCTCCCCATTTTCTCTTCAATCAATCAAATTCATAGATATTTGTCCAAATCAAACTTCATATGTGCCTATTCACAATCACTAATGGAATTGTCAAGAAGATTAGGACATGTTTGTTTAAGTTTTTTTAATTAAATGTTACACACACACATATATATATATATATATATATATAATCAAAATGCATAGATAAATATTTTTAAAGACAACTATTTCAATTTTTTCATACATTCAAAAATATTGAAAACATGTATCATAAGGCAAAAATTATCATCATCTAACTTATTTTCAACTTTCAGTTTGGTCATATATATCATCATCTTCTCTTGTCTTATGCTTAAGCTTTCCTTTGTACTCTGTTCTGAACCTGTTTGCTCCTCCGATTCCTGGAGTGGAGCAAAGCGAATGTACCTATCAAAAGAAAGAAAAAAGAATCATCTTGTCTCGTCTTTTTTGATGGGTATTATTACACTAAAAGGCTCATTGCCCACTCACATGTGTGACAGGGACACACAGAAATTGAGAGCCTTATGCAGTCCAAAAATACTAAAACTGAGTTCAAAAGTATGAAAATTAAACTGGACAAAGACAACAACATAAAGAATTCCATCTCCCAATTATGAACGAAACCA
>JAMLFY010000849.1:0-22274 GCA_030441495.1 Dalbergia oliveri
AAAACAATGTTATTATTGTCATGAAATGGATCATTAAGTTTTATCGGAGAAATTTAAAGCCGATATGGAAGAATTTTAAAGGAGTAAAGGAAAATGAAAGATGTTGTTTTGAAGATGATAAGATTGTGCAAGAATCTCCTAGTTATGAAATTGAGTTATTGATGGTTGAAGAAGAGAAGAAGTTTTTACAGTGACAGTTGGCTTTTAGAGTTTAGACTATACTTATTCTAATCATGTTTGTTGTAAGAGGAATTGTTTCATGCATATGATTCTTGTGGTGACAAGGTTGTTAGATTGGTTGATGGTGATGTTGGGTTAATTGTGCAGTAGAAATTAAAATTTTTATTGTAAAACCCAAACCGGATTAATGCAATTCGATTATTTTCTAAGGTAGGGATTGAATTATGCACATTGGAGCATGCTTTACAGATCTTGATCCTTGCATTTAGACTTGTAGGCACCTCAATAAGTGACTGCGTCTATCAATATCCACACACAAATGGTCACAACGCTGAGAGGCACAGCCCAGGTCACCCAATCGCCTGTAGGGTTTCCTTCAATTTGTTTTCATTTCTAAGTTGTTTCACATGCACCAACCGAGTCATTATCTCTCCTATTTATAGAGAAGAGGTACGTGATCCTAACTAATTAAGAAAATGATATTCGCTTTAAAAGAATCTTTTTGAATTTGAAAACAAATCTTTTCAAATCTAATTTAAATATCCAATATATTTATCATCGTAGATTTCATATTTATATTATTTGATAATATAAAACAAAATCACAAATATATATATATATATATATCCATATATTTAAAAATTGAATTCTTAATCAACCCCAATCCATTCACAACATTTTTAATGTGTCATCCATATGTTTATATTCACGTTGGCAATAGACCTAATATAACTATCACGCCTATAAGTTATAAGTGGCGTCTACCAAGACATTATGACTTACCTAAGTAATAAATTAAAAGTCCACATTAACTTAACCAATAATATGTCATAATCCTTTTGTCACATGATATCTAATTTGAATATAAGGCATGAGTACTATCATCCTTATATTGTCATTTGAGCACGACCATGCATTTATCATCTCACTTATTGAGAGGCCCAGGATATCTCTCTCAAAAAGGGAACAAATCTCATCTTGTTTAGTCACCATCCATAAATTGCATTATATTCAACCACAATCTTTATAATTATTTGATTAAAGATAATGTTTGATTATGCCAAAAAACAATGTTCTTTATATAGGAAACTATGTAAACTCAAGTATGAGGATTTATTGACATAACTATTATGAGAATCACTTATGACATTAATCCATATTGTGATTTCATAATGGGTCTATCTAGTATTTTGTTCTCTATCAAATATTCACAAGCTTAATTTTGTATCATACACATAATTATATAATAATTATCAATTAAGCTTATACTAGTCTCATATCATGATATTAATAATCAACTAGGGACATATTTATTATTATATGTAACATATAAATATAATAATAAAGAAAATGAATAAAACATCTTTTTATCAATGAAAATATAACTAATAATAAGGTCCAATAAATGGCCTAGGGCACAATCACTAATAGGTGATTGCTTGGACATTATTGGAAAATATAATGTGAAAATTTAAATGCATAATGGTTATGTGCGAACACTTGGTGATGTGAGGTATGTACATGTTATTGGAAGAAATTTAATTTCTTTGGGTTGATTTGGTGCATTAAGCTATGGATATTCTACAAAAGATGATAATAATGCAAGTAGAGGTTCTTTGAAGATAATGAAAGGTAAGAAGACTTGTTGTAACTTATATAATAACTTGATGGGAGATACTATTGTGGGAAAAGATAGTGGTGGAGTACATAGTAATGTGAAGAATGTGGAGCCGTGTACATATTCTAGGTACCCTATCGTATGCCATTTTCAAATCAATAAAGACCATGTGCAAGTCTCTTTGTATCCTCCAGATCTCCCCATCAATCTTCATAACAAGTAGTTCACTTCCATGCTAGACCTTCCAAGCATAAGACCAAATTGGTCATCTATAATGTGGTCTCTTGTCTTAGTCTCCTCTCAATTACTCTTTCCCATAGCTTCATAGGCAGAGGCTTAATCCCTCCTGAAAGTTTAATAGTTTTGTATTTCTCCTTTGTTTTTTATAAATATGTACTATTATGCTCTTTCTTTATTTCATTCTTCTTGCATCTTTTTGACCTTCAAGGTTCGTTTATAGATTTGTGAGCCAACTTATGCCCATCTCTACTAAACACTTCTAGACTTCAGGTATGTTATCAGGACTCACTACTTTCCATTTTCTATCCACCTTCAAAGCTTCCTTTACTTCAAACTCTGGATTTATACAATAAAAAGTGTAATTTAGGTCCTCATCTCTCGTATTTAACTTATCTACAAGCAAGAGAATCCCATTTCTTTCATGACTAACTTGTTGAAGTACCCTTTTGTCTTTCCTTGATGTCTTGTTCCATTACTAAAATTTTACCCTCTTCATCCTTAATGCATTTCACTTGGTTTAAATTTCTTGTCTTCTTTTCTTTGCATTTAGTGAATGTATGTATGTATATATATATATATATATATATATATATATATATATATATATATATATATGTATATTAGTGTCTAGTAAATGGTATAACCCCTTAAACACTTTTATCCTTGCTTCACCCACTATGTTCTAGTCCCCTTCTTAGCTATCTTATATTTTTCCCACTTTTTGATTTTCTCTATGCAAGGAACATTATTTAAACATCTCGTTTTAACCTTAATCTTCTCTTGCATGCTTTGTCATATTACCAAGATTCTTTATCCTTTAATCCAAAACCTCTTGATTCCCTTAGTGTTTCCCCTTTGCTACCTTTTGGATCCCTTTTGCCATCTTATCCCACATTTCACTAGCAGATCATATATTCTCCGAATTCACTTCTCTATAGTCATTTTTGAAAGTTTCTTTGTTTTGAAAGGAAAAAAAAAACTTAATAGAAAAAAAAGGTTGATTCAAACCTTAGACTCCAATTAGTGTTACATTATAATTTTTAACACTAAAACCTTCAAATTTTAAATCAATTCTACAACATAAATTTTTTAACACGGTACAATATCATCACAAAAGCAATAAATGCTGTCAAGACGAGGGCATAATCTCTGCCGCTATCCCCCACACTAATTGCAGGGAGACTATGTCCCATCCCTGCCTCCACAGGGAAAAATTCTCTAACGATGAGAATCCAAATGTGATCCCCACAACCGTTTCCATTGCGGAAGGAATGATGATTCCACAAGTAGAGAATGGAGCAAAAGCTACTTCATTTATTGCTAGCAATTAGTCAAACTTCGAGTGTTGGATTGTTTTTATCGACAAACATGACTCACTTCTAGGACTCACTTTATCGTGACTCATGAGTACTCAGTATGGGTATTAAATTTGTATTTGTGCATTTAGTCTAACTTCGTGTTGGATTATTTTTATCGACTTACATAAATCATTTGCAGGACTCAAATTTGATCGAGTGCAAGATTTTTTTAATATTTGTGCAATGATGGCATATTGATTTAAATGAAAATAAGATCAATGATAAAACACAATGGTATCACTTGATCCTTGTATCTGATTCACCTGGTGGGCCAAAGTTTAGCAATTATACAGTAACTATAGTATATCAAAACGCTACACTACTCTCATTTTAAACATGTTCATGTTATATTCAAAATACTTCATTTAAATAAATTGACTTTAATAGAATCGGAGTTCCAAATCTTGATGGCGTGGAGAGCATGTGATGGAAAAACTCAAGATTCAGTTAATCTCATTCCCTTCTACATCCAAGATATATATATATTTTTTGGTTAATAATTCATACTTTCTTTCTAGTTCACTCAGAAAATACTTTCAACTCATTATACTAAAAAGCTGGACAACTCCGTGTACTTGGGGGAAAAATGCCTTTAAAATTTGACACAGCGGTGAACTCTGCAGCTATCTTTGCCAGTATAAACAGGATGCTGTCATTCACATAAATGTTCATCATCCTTGGCAAGTAGATCTAGGAACTTCTCTCAGCCAACTGTATCTAAATCAACATCTGCATCTGTCTCTCCGTCTATGATGCCGGCCTCAACTTCAGCATCTGCTTCCAACTGGCCAGCTTCCTGACCAACATCAGTGTCTGAGCTCTGCTTCTGAAGTTCATCTGGTGTTGGGGTTTCCCCCTGAGTGCCTGGGACAGTGGCAGCATCAAATTCCATAGGTGTTGCTGTGACATCAGTTCTAATGCCTTCTCCATCTGCCTCAGTTGCAGGTGTAGAAATCTATTTCACAATATAAAAAGAAATGACAAGAAGGAACTAAAGTAATATCAAGAAATCGATTTGAGATTGGATAATTAATTATTACAGATCCTGAATAAAACCAGAAACTGCTACTCCGTACTCTTTCAACAAGAAAGAATGCACATGACAGCAAATCTTATGAGCATTTACAGAGGTGGCATGGATAATACTTATGATTAGATTTTTCAATTGACAAATTTACCGCATAAAAATATAGAGCATCACATAACAAATGGGGCGGTAAATAATTTCCATCACCAGACACTACTTGTCAGAGATACATTCAGAAAATATGAACAAGCAACACTAGATGAACATTATGCAACAAAATGATAACTACAAACAAGGGTAGGGTGCAAAAATACCATGTGATACACGGGGCTATGAAGCTAACATGACCATTGGGCAGCATACTCACCATTTAGAGATGCTTTTCACATCCTTATTGCCTTTTGCCCCCTCAGCCCTCATAATGTTCCAGTCCACATTTTCTAATGTGCTCAGGATCCCATTCTATTTTTTCTTTTAAATGAAATTTCCACTTTTTCTATATAACAAAGGAGGCACTGAGTGAGGCAAAAACTAAATCATTTAAGGAGCTATACAAATCCTTGGGCACCAAAGAAGAGGAAAATGTATGTATAGATTGGCAAAAGTGAGGGAAAGAAGAACAAGAGACCTAGATCAAGTAAGATGTATAAAGGATGAAAATTATAATATGTTAGTTGCTGAACAAGATATTAAGGAGAGGTGGAAGAGCCATTTCAACAAGTTGTTTAATGAAAGACATGAGACTCCTTTTCAACGGACAGGTTACTAATAAACCAAGACAAAAATCGTACTTTCTATAGTAAAGGAGGCTTTAAGAGGATGGAAAATAGGAAAGTAGTGGGTGCAAATAACATACCTATTGAGATGTGGAAGTGCCTGGGAGGAATGGCATAAGATGACTCACAAAGCTATTTAATGAGATTCTAAGGATAAAAAGGATGCCTGACAAGTGGAGAAGGAGCATCTTAGTTCCTATTTACAAAAACAAGAAGGATATATAAAATTGTGCAAATTACAAAGGGATAAAACTTATAAGTCATACTATGAAGTTGTGGGAGAGAATAGTGGAGTTGAGATTAAGACGAGATCAAGATCTCGGAAACCAGTTTGGTTTTATGCCTAGAAGGTGTACCATGGAAGTATTGCGAAGAATGATGAAGAGATATCCAAGAGATTAGAAAGATTTACATATGGTTTTCATTGATTTGGAAAAGGCAGATGTTAGGGTGCCAATGGAAGTTCTATGAAAAGCCTCTGAGAGAAAGGGAGTTCGGATAGTCTATATTCAAGCAATTCAAGATATGTATGATGGGGTCACAACTAGCGTGAGGACTCGAGATGGAGTAATAGAGGATCTTCCTTTACGTATTGGACTACACCAAGGGTCAATCTTAAGTCCATATCTTTTCACACTAGTCTTGGATGTACATATGAAACATATTCAAGACCAAGTGCCTTAGTGTATATTGTTTGCAAACATTATAATCCTAGCAGAGTCCAAAGAAGAAATAGGAAGTTAGAGTTGTGAAAAGAAGCTTTGGAGGTATGCGGATTTTGTATAAGTAGAAGTAAGATGAAACACATGAAGTGTAAGTTTGTCAAGAGACACACATTCTAACTTAGAAGTGAAACTTGAAGATGATATACCACAAGTCACAATTTAAATATTTGGGTTCTATTATTCAGGGTGATGGAGAGATAGGGAGATGTTAACCATAGGATCCAAATGGTCAAAGTGAAAAGGCACCTTAGGTCTTATATATGATAAAAAAATACCATTGAAGCTTAAGGTCAATTCTACCGCACAACAATAGGACCGACTTTGTTGTATGGAGCAGAATGTTGGGCGGTAAAAGATCAACATGAAAATACGCTACATGTTGCAAAGATAAGGATGTTGCGATGGATGAGTGACTACACAAGACATGATAAAATAAGGAATGAATCCATTAGAGAGGAAATAGGAGTGGCGCCTATCAGAGAAGATGGTAGAATCTACCCTCAAATAGTTTGGACATGTTTGAAGGAGACCTATAGAGACCCCAATAAGGAAGGTGGACCAAATGAAGAATAATATCATAAAAAGGAGTAAAGGAAGACCAAGGAAAACTCTGGAAAAATAAGCAAAAAAGATTTAAATGTCAATGGTTTTAATGTGAGTATGATTTGTGATAGAGCTTTATGGCGTCACTTGATCCATGTTGCCGACCCCACTAGCGAGACAAGGCTTAATTGCTGTTGTTGTTCTATATAACAAATGATATGGAATTTTCAAAACTATAGTTTCTTTCGGGTAAGATTGGGTCTGTATTCATTTTTCTTTTCTTTTTGTTGGGGTAAAAGAAGAATTGCTCGATACATGCTTTCTATTGAAAGTGTGACAGTTAGATGGGTAACAGAGAATAGAGGAATATGAAAGTATATTTGATATGTTGTGATATATTGTGATACAATGTGGTAATCTTATTTATTAGTCAAAGATAAAATCTAAGCAAAATGATAAAATCAATTTAATATCAACCTAAATCAATTTAAATCAATCTAAAATATACAACAACCAAGCCTTATCCTATTAAGTGGAAAAAAAAATCAAAGAGACAATGACTGAATCTAGTCTATATCATGACAGGAAGGTCACTTTGCTACTTACAAGATATTTATTCTTAACACTCCTGCTCAAGCTAAAGCTTACTAAGCTCTTACAATTAAATCCTTCACAATAAAAAATAATGGGCTAGATAGGGACAATCGCAAAGTAAACAGGGCCAAACTACTGGGAAAAGCTGTTTCACGAGGCTAGGCTACTAGGAAGGCTGTCCCACGGTAAGAAAAAGAGTGAGCCAACAAACACTTTTGAATTGTCTCCCATTCAATGCTATGTTAACATTGGACATCAACACAAATAACAATGGCAAAGGACATCAAGAAACAAACCTTACAAAAGGGTTAGGAAATGTCAAGAAGTAACATGAAAAATGAGAGGAAAATTGGAAATAAAAACAATTGTCAAGGGAGTGCATAGTTCACAAAACCAAGGACAGATCTGGAAAATGAACAACAGCATGAGCACAACAGTGCGTGCAGTCGCCAGAGACACTGCCGGATGTGCTGCCATGTGCGGCAGAAAGTGGCAGCGAAGTGTTGTGTGGCAGAATGCACACGGCAGCTTGGATGAGGACGTCATCGCCGGGGCTGGTCCGCACACAAGATGGCAAGGCCGGCGGTGAGGTCAGCAGCGACCACTGGTGTTGGAGAGTAGTGGCCAAAGGCGGTCTATGACAATTGGAGGACGCCAGAGCGATGTATGGCAACAAAAACAGAGAATGGAGACTGCCGGGATAATGTATGGCAGATGAGATAGAGGTGGAAGGCTTCCAGATTGATGTACGGCAATGGTTGAGGCCGAAAGCTTGCGTAACGTGTAGAAAAAAAATGAAGCAGTGCCAAACCACAAGTGAGTAGCAAACACAGTATGAATCACAAATGAGTTCCAAACTACTGGATTCTCTGCAGCAAAAAATGGACACAGGTCATGGTGGATGGTATCCTTTGATACCCCCTCTAATGCAAGTGTTGAGATTGTGAGAGATAGGAAAGAAGAGAAGAGAGGATAGAGATTCTCAATAATATGAAAGTATAATTGGTATGTTGTGATATAATGAAGTAATCCTATTTATAAGCCAACAATAAAATATAGGCATAATGATAAAATCAATCTCACATCAACCTAAGCCAATCTAAATCAAACTAAAATATAATAAATTAGGCTTAAATATACTTTGGTCCTTACAAATATAAGTTGTTTTGGTTTTAATCCCTCTAAACTTTTTTTTGTTGGTTTTTAGTCCCTCATCTTTCAAATATTATGTTTTCTGCTATAGTTAGTTTGTACTATTAAGTGGCGATATTGCTAAGGATCAAAGGAAGATTTTAAAATATTTTTTAGGACAAAAAACAATTTTTAAATATTTTTAAGGATTAAATGCACATTCTAAACTACTTTTAGACACTTAAATATAGAGTGCAAGGACCAAATACATAATATTAGAAAAAAGAGGGACCAAAGTGCAAGGACCAAATATGTAATATTAGAAAAAGAAGGACCAAAAGCAAGAAACAAAATTTAGAGGGACTAAAACCAAAATGACCTATGTTTGCAAGACCAAAAAAATATTTAAGCCTAATAAGACATTATCTATCGTTAACACTTTCTACTTTTCTTAATTCTTTATGTTCTAGACTATGAAGAATGCCTTATCCTTCAATTTCTAGAAATTTCTTCTTACCATCTTTGTGAATTTCTCCATTTATTGGGCTGAAAACAAGCAGGACCTTTTCTAACCCATTCTTTAAACAATTCTTTTTGCCTTGATAAACCCATTTGAAAGTCCAAAGCTCACTTGAAGGTCAAATCCTTTATCTGGACAGTTGTGCTTAACAGAATTAATACCAATGATATGTTGCAAATTCGACGACCACAAAAGGCTATTTCCCCTAACATGTGTGCTATGTGTAATGCTAGCTCAAAATCAACCACACAACTGATTTTGCATTGCTCAGTGGCTGACCCTTTATGGAATTCTTTGTTTGGTCTTTTGGTGAATGTTGGGTGTGTCCTAAAACCACGGACCAATTCCTTTTGACTAGTTTTGTTGGTTTTGGGAGGAGAAAAGAGGCCAAATCCTTATGGCAGTGTGCTACCTCTGCAGTTATTTGATGTATTTGGTTAGTGCGTAACTCCGGCATTTTCCATGGCAAACATTCAAATAAGCAGGTTTTGTGGGATAAGATAAATGCTTAGTGTCTATTTGGTATAAGACACATGACCATTTTAGACGGGTTTTCATCTTTGATACAATCAGAGATTGGAAAGCTTTGATCTTTTAATGTTTTAGTTTGTTTTCTTTTTGCTTTGAGGATGTCTTGTCATCTACTCTATATACTATTATTCTTTGCTTCTCATTAATGAAACTTCTTTTACCCAAAATAAAAAAACAAAACATTTTGTTTTAACGACTTCAAATTATCAAATCATGTTTTGAGTTAATCTACTCATAAGCTTCCTAAAGATGTCCACAGCACAATTTTTTCCTCTTTTTATAGAAGTTGACAAAACAATTTTAGGTAAAAAATAAGAATAAGGGAAAGCTGGATCTGAATCAAAGAACCTGATTTTCCCCAACTTGATGGGCAGTGCCTTTTGTTTCTTCCTTTTTGCTACGTTTCCCCCTGTCATTGGGTTTAGCTTGGTATTTAGATTGAACTTCAGGTGGCAAAAGTTCTACCGGCACAACCCCTTCAATGCCATGGTCAGTAAACTGCAAACAGAATTAACATGATTTTCATCAAACCAAAAAAGTCCAGCAGACAAATAAATTGCACGGAGCAAAAGTTCATCTTACCTTAGAAAATCCCTCCAAGTCCTGTCGTGCTGAAAGTCGTAGACCCTTCCAACAATAAACCTGGATTGAAGGAAATATAGAAATATAAGATGCATACTCTATGGTTGATGTTATGAATTGTCTCTCTCTAAAGCCTAAGTTGTTAGGTAGAGACACATGAAAAACTTTTATATCTAACAGTTGAAAATGAGCTATCAGAGATGTGAGAACAATCTTGTGCCTACAAAATTTGGAAGGATTTCTTTTGGTTTAAGTCGGTTAAGGTATGAAAAATATATAATATCAAAATTAATATCATAATTATTTCTTAGAATATCATTGAGCATCTTAGACAAACTCTTAAGAGTAGTTTCTATTGTCAAGAGATAAAGACAGCCTTGCTGCATTATTGATTCTGTTCCTGTTTTGTGCTTTTCATTCTAAGTTTCTGAGGATACCTTGTCATTAACCTTGTCCTTTACTTTGTTTCTCTTAAATAAAACTTCTTTATCCATTGAAAATATAGGCAGTCAATTACCCGGTTATTCTTGTGGTGGTAATCAGCTTCTATTCCAGCAGAAGGATCCATCTGTAATTTCAAAATGCAAAGAATTAATTTTAATACTTAAAAAAAACAAAAAGATATAGCCCATAATTGGAAATATCATATAGCCAATCCTGCAATATTAAACATGGTGAAAATAGAAAGAGAAAAACTCAATATGTCCATAGCAACTCAAAAACAAAAGCTTACATCTTCAGCCAAGGGTTTCCAGTACTCCATAATCGAAGGTGTTTGAACACGCTGAGGATTGGTTAAAGCATTCTGGGAATTCAAGAAAATTTTCAGATAGAGAATTTAAAAAAAAAAAAGTAAGTCCACATTATCAACAGCAGACTGGAAGTAAAGAAATGTGTTTTAAGTAGTGAAATTAAAATTCAAGTTTGGCATCAACGCAAAGACAATATACAAGGGATGTGAAAAAGCTGATATGAACAATAAATTCTAAAAAAGAGGTGTACATGCAACAACCTCTGGGTTTTGACTACCCGGATAAGACAACAGTTTGAAGACTTCACAAAGCCATATATGGGCCAAAACAGGGTCTGAGGGCATGCTCAAACACTTGTCCGTTTTGGATTTATACAGAGCAAGTGGGGCCATTCCTTTTGTCCAACTTCAGTTGAACAATTGAATTTATGTTTTAATCTTAGTGGATGATATGTTATTATAACAGGTCCTCTACACACAGTCTAGATACATCAAAGATCTATTAGCTTAACCTCAAATGAGCAATGCTAGAAGCACTACAACTCCAAGAGTTTAAGGTTCCAAGTTATCTCCCCTAGTCAGTGACTATGTAGCCTACCTTCACCTTTATCAGTGTACGGATCTTTGGACAAGTTATCTCCCCCACAGTGTCAATAAGGTCTTCCACTCTATGGTGGAACCCTTAGAACAACATGGTATGAAGCTAAAATGAATTCACCATGCTATTGTGTGCTCCGGCTGCTCCTCCTCTCTGTGACACCACTCTAGTTCTGCTATTTTGTGCTATTAACAACTATGAAACTTGGTTTATGATAAGACACTGTGCCATTGTCTGATCCATGAAACCAGCCTCAGTTAGTAGGGCAAGGTGATTGTTGTTAATGGGTACTGAAAACACCCACACACACACACTTATTAAGTAAGTAGTTAGGAAGTAAAGTGTGCTAAATGCCTAAATATGAGAAATACTAAGGGTATGTTTGGTTAGGGGGTAAATAGGGGGTAAATTTTTATGGATGAACTCTATGTGTAAAATTACACATGAATCTCATTCATGGAAAATTTATCCCCATTTTTACTCACCAACCAAACATATCCTAAGCAGTAGTTATTTATTACACAATGCTCAGGACAATGCAATTTGCCTTTTCATTCTAAATAATAAGTGTACTAGGTGTAGTTACTTTAGGATCCTTGACATTGAAGATTAAGACATTCACTCCAGACAATTGCACACATCAATGAGATACTGATGATAGGGCTGAATTTACTAAAGGACTAAAGGTGTATCAGAGGAGAAAACATAGGGGTAGTCTAGGGAACGGGATGCTAGCTGACAAGGCTAATAAGGGAATATTAATGTATCAGGTGTATAACGGTTTTGGGAGTGAGGAGTGGTGGTAAGACACGTGGGTTGTTACGGGGAGAGTGAGGCAAAGGAGTGAGGGAGGAATTCAGTTAGGAATTGGATTGAGAGCTGTGAGCTGCTTAGTGCTCAAGGCCTCTCTCTCATTGTGGTTGTTCTATTCCATCTTTTCCATCTTCCTCAGTTTAATCCAGTATCCATATATTCCTGCACTCTATATTCTGGTTTTTGCTTCTATTAACTGATTTCCTCACTAGAGCTTATAATGAAAGTATGAAACAATAAAGCTCTGCCAACCCTAATGTTAATGGACAGATCAAAGTTCTTCCAAAAACAGAAAACTTAACATTAGTATAAAATAAGTTGAATAGTAGTTATCTAATAAAGAAAATCAATTATTTAGTGACTAAACATCCAAAAAGGATTCACCATGCTATTGATTGTCAAATCGGTAGAGACTAGAGAAACAAAAAATATCAAAATTCATTATGCACTAATCTGCCACACTTATTATTTCCACCTAAGCGTATATTAACTTGAATGAATAATCATAAAAAGGGAAGATTTAGTGACGGGTTTTGAATAAACAATTCAAAACGGGCAACCATGGCACTTCAATGGTATGGTAAAGAATGTCATGCCAACAGGCGTTCAGCCTCCACAACATCTAACTTCAAAGAAATATGTTTTGCATATTCAGAATTAACAACAACTTCTGTAATGAATGACATACTGGATTTTGATCTGCCCACTTCCACAACTGAGACAGTTCTTTGTTACCCAATCTCCATCTTGGTTTACTGAAAAGAAGGGGCAGAACAATGTAAGCAAAATCTGAGCACAGCGAAAAGAGCCAGTATTAATTAGCTGTGTAAGAATGAACAACAGAATCTAGAACAGCTGATTGCCAGACAAGAAATATATTCTCTAAACACAAAAGCACCTCAAATGCCTATGGTTTTAGCATTGTTGGATACTGTCCACTTGTAACTTCAACCCAGAAGTGATTTTCTTGGTTGAGCTATATAAGCAAAGAAACATTGAAAAGAAAAGCACTTCTGGTTGAACAAGCTTTGAAAAATGAAAAAAAAAAGAAGTTATACATTTCTTTCAGTCAACTGACAACATCAAAATAAACCATTCGTTGTGGTACTGCAAACTGCATATGAACATGAGTTTCAATTAACCCATAAATAAACTGCAGCTATGGCTATTTTATACTTATATAAATTTGGCTACTTAGCGCAAGAAGCTAACAACCAGTTAAAAAGGCAGAATTATCTTCCTCGATGATCACAAAGATTTCTAATCCTATAACCCTAATGTCATTTTACATGATTGGAAATTTGTACATAACAACCATACCGCTTCTTGGCCCCATCTTGTATTGTTTTCTTTGTCGGCTGTTTTTCATATGGTAGGCAGCCATCACGTTTCCACCACACCTAAAAAGTATAGAATGAAATTATGTTTCCCTAAATGGTAAACCTACTCTAAATGATAAACTGCACGTGCAAGAGAACATAAGAATGAAGAATTAAGGAGGATGCTCACCCAATTCTTTTCACGTTCCAATATATGCTCAATTTTGCACAGAAATTCCCCCCTTTGGGTGGAGTCAGTTCAAGAAGTTTTTTAACACGCCCGCATGATGAAATCTCATCTTTCTGAAATAAAATAAAAAAAAGAAATATGGAAACCATGCATGTAAACAATGGAACCTCAATTAAAACGGCTGGTGTTATCTGCACATTTAGTGTAAGCAAAGAGTTGCTATAAAAAATAAAAAATAAAAAACTCACAAGCTGATTCCAGTACAATGATGCAGGAAAATTTTGTCATAAAAGGAACTTCCCAGGAATGAAAGGACATTTATTTGTCTCAAGACTACCATTAATATTAGGATGACAACTCCTCAGTTTTTCTAGCTCCTTAATGATTTCATCTATCCTTTTTCTCAGTTTCCTTATACCTCTGACTATGAGCTATCTTCTCTATAACCAAATCCTCTTACCAGGACTTCTGTAGTCTTTTTTGCACACACGACCACACCCAATCCCAAACCCACCTAACCCAACCCATTTGATACCCGTCATTAGGAGTGCTGTTTCAAGTAAGCAAACAGTATCAGATATCAACTAATAAAAGACAGAAGTGGCTTTGATAGCAAAAGCATAGCTAGAGGCCTGAAGCGAATTTTAAGTATAACCTAAAGAGTTCAAGGTAGACAGCCCTAACCATGCTTTCAGATGGCAAATCCTTGTCACCTTTTCCTGGGGCCTAAAAGCAAACAAAGGAGAAACCATGAGCCAATGCATTTTGAATACTAAATACCATCTTATTTATATATAAAATCACCTAAAGATGTTATTACCTTCAAATAATCAAACAATATGAGACATTGCACAAGAACATGGCGTCGAAAACTTGGATCCTTTAACTATTATGAGTTTCACCAGTAAAAAGAAACCAAAATAAGAGAGGAGCCTCAGTCAGCACATAGACATATTAAATGAAGCTTAAGCATGCAGTTTTAGTAGTAACTAGCAAGCATCAAGACTTTGTCAAACTGCTTACCTCTAGACCCATTAGTTTACTGCTTGTGAGATATTTTATGCTAAAATTGACAGCTTCTTCCTCCAAATTATTAGCATCTCCCTCTTCATCACTTAGAGGTTGCGCCTCGAATGTATTCAATACAACCTTTGATTCAACAAAAATTCTGATTAGAATGCCCAGAAGAGCAGAAGGAATTTAGCAACAGAAAAAACACCTGCACACATGACCAGACAAGAAAATAGAAATAAAGAAATACCGACAAACTGGAGGCAAATTTCTGCCACTTTGCAGGAGCATGAGCAGTGGTAGGGTTAGAAAAATATTCCTGCATTAAATAAAATAAGATTAATAAAGATTACTTGTCCTAAGCTTTTCCTTCAGCATAAATATCCCACAGCATGTAGTCAAAGTGAAATAACTGTGGCATTGATATGCAGTGTATACACACACATATATATAGGATAAGAGAAGCATTTTAATGTAAATGTGGAAGAATACAAAGAAATAGGAGAACAAGACATCATCTTTACAAAAACAAAACCTTACAAAAGAAGAAACCATAAGACCATGAGTGTTACACCAAATCTACAAAGCATAGACACTAGTACAGACACTAGACACAATGTGGATGCAGGACTAACGTTGGCGATAAAAAGTCAAGAAGAAAATAAGCTTAACGTTGCAGAGATAAGAATGCTATACTAAATGAGTGGACACAATCAACAAAATAGGATTACGAATGAATGTATTAGAGAGATTGTAACAAAATAAATTTAATGTGCTTATGACTGACTTAGCTGGAACTTTATTAAAGACTGCCTTGAGGAGTTTGGTGTTCATAATAATATGCTGCAGCTCATATGGAATTGTATCACTACCCCTGCTTATAAAATCCTCTGGAATGGAGAACTTATTGACATGTTCTCTTCTTCAAGAGGCATTAGATAGGGTGATCCAATATCACCTTATCTTTTTGTCATTTGTATGGATAAGCTATCCCAAATTATAGAAGAAGAAGTCGCCTCAAACCATTGGCACGCCATGAAAGCTGGGAAAGATGGGCCTTCCATATCCCACCTAGTTTTTGCAGACGGCGTCCTTCTCATCGTTGAAGCGAACACCGGCCAAATGGAACTGATGCAAAACTGCCTCCACTGCTTTTGTGAATCAGCTGGGATGAAGATCAATCCATCAAAGAACTAGATCCTGTTCTTGAAGAATGTTAGCATAAACCTGATGAATGAGATTCTGAACCAATGTAAGTACAACCAGGTTAAGGAGATGGGTAGATATTTGGGAGCTTAACTCATTAATGGAAGGAACTCTAGAAGAGAGTTTGGACACATCCTGGATAACATCAACAACCGCCTAGAAGGATGGAAAAGCCACTGTTTGTCTCTAGCAGGTAGAATTACTCTTGCACAATCGGTTATTGGCCCATTTGCAAATTTTTCCATGCAGCATACCAAACTCCCCAAAAAAATCTGTAACCATATAGAAAAAGCCCAATGCTCTTTCATATGGGGTGATACGGACAACAAATGGAAAACACATCTTGTGGG
Organism: Dalbergia oliveri; assembly: GCA_030441495.1. Classification (NCBI taxonomy): domain Eukaryota; kingdom Viridiplantae; phylum Streptophyta; class Magnoliopsida; order Fabales; family Fabaceae; genus Dalbergia; species Dalbergia oliveri. The sequence goes on from JAMLFY010000849.1 coordinate 16,064, forward strand.
TTGGAAAATTGTTTGCAAACCCAAATATCTGGGGACTGGGTTTAAGAAGAATGGATACCATGAATGAAGCCTTCATTCTGATAATTGGATGGGACCTGCTATCTCAGCCAAATTCCTTCTGGGCGCTCATAAGCAAATATGGGAGAGAATCCAATTTTGAGACTGGCCCAATTTCTAGATGCGGAGACTCGGCTCTATGGCACAGTATTGTAGCCCTTTGGCCCAAGCTCAACTCTAATCTTGTCAAACTGATTGGAGATGGTAATTCAATAGCCTTCTGGAAGGATAACTTGAATCGAGAATTTGGTGTGCTTGCTGGGTCTAACATCAACATTGATCCAAATCAAGCTCTTTGGACAGTTAATCAGTATGTAAACCAAGATGGGGATTGGGATTGGTCCCTTCTTCAACACCAACTTCATCATGACGTTAAGAAGCTTCAAGGAGCAAACTCCACCCCTCAACCAGAGGATGGGCCTGACAAATGGATCTCGGGGCCTAAGAAGAATGGAAACTTTACTGTCCGAAGTGCCTATCACAGCATCATGGGTATTGATGAGTCTAACACTTTTGATTGGAAGAAGATTTGGAAGTGGAAAGGCCCTCAGCGTATGAAAGTTTTCCTGTGGGAAGTAGCTCATGATCATATTATCATTGGGCCGGAGAAGCAAGTGGTTCTGCACGAACCCAAACTGCCATCATTGCAGAAATACCCTCGACACCACCCTCCATGTGCTCAGAGACTGCCCCAAGGCTGCAATGATGTGGAAAAATTTCATCCCCCCTATCAACCGGACCAACTTCTTTACTTTGGATCTGAGAAGTGGATATACCATTGCATTGGTCAAACCATTAAAACAACTCTAGACCACCCTTGGATTGATTTATTTTATGTTGCCATCTAGAACATATGGAAGTGAAGAAATAAGGAAATTTTTTAACAAAACTTCCAACACCCTCCTATTGCTCATAAGTTGATCCTTTCCCAGGCTCTCGAAGTCAACAACGTTATAAATAATCACTGTGCCAGCCGCCAAAACAAGACGTCCATGCTTATCCGATGGGAACCTCCTCCCCACGTTGGATTAGGCTAAACACAAATGGTGCTGCCAAAGGAAATTCGGGAGAAGCTAGATGTGGGGGTTTGCTGCAAGACTCTTCCGGAAGATGGGTGAAAGGCTTCTGCAAAAGACTAGGTACCTGCACAGCCTTTGCTGCTGAACTATGGGGTGTCTATCTGGGCTTAAAAATGGCGTGGGAAGGAAATTTCAAGCTAATTCTCCTTGAATGTGACTCGAACGCTGTTGTGAAGAGCATTAAAGATAATTCGTCCTCAAATGCTGACTATTCAAAGCTCCTTCAGCAAATCCACAACCTTTGCCACTGTGACTAGAGAGTCTCTATTAAGCACACTTACAAAGAAGGAAATTTTGGAGTTGACAAGCTTGCTAATCTCAGTTTCCAAAAGAACAATGGCTTAACCATTTGGAACTCTCCTCCTAGTTTTATTATAGGGACTTAGGGGCCTCAATGCCCCGCCTTATCACGTTGTAATCTGCTCTTTCTTTCTAGGCCTTTTTCTTAGGCCCTCTAATGCATAAAAAAATAAATAAATAAACTTAATGTTGCGGAGCTGAGAATGCTACACTAAATGAGTGGACACACTCAACAAGACAGGATTACAAATGAATGTATTAGAGAGATTGTAGATCTCACCTTAGGTGGTTTTGGCATGTGTGGAGGACGTTTGTAAAGCCTAAGTAAGGGGAGTTTAGTAAAACTTTTCCTTACTATCCATATATCTATCTATCTATGTGAGGTGAGCCTCAATGCAATGGTAAAATTGCTGCCCCTGACCCTGGAGGTCACGGGGTTCAAATTCTAGAAACAACCTTTCGCAAAGCTGGGTAAGACCGCATACATCTACTCTCCCTAGACCCCACCAGGTAAGAGCCTCGTGCACTGGGTCGCCTTTTTATCTATCTATCTAGCTATCTAGTCACGTATACGTACCAAAACAACATATATCTATGTTAGTCCATTAAAATGGTAGAAAAAGAATAAAAAATGTGTTCAAGCCTAAAAATATATTTTTTTATCGAATGTGTATAGCAATGTGTCCAATACATGTTGTGCACCCATATGTGTGTCAGCGTAGTAGTCATGCCCATCGTGTGCCGAACATGCTACTAAGTTGGTGTGTCTGAGCTTTTTAAACTTTGATAGTCCTCTTTCCAAAAGACACCTTAAAGATCCAAATATCTCAGCAATCTACAAGATAAGTACAAATGGCTGCCAGAGTTTGCCAATGCAACACTAGTTAATAGTTTGACATCATGAAGTTTATCTTCCCACATAAGTATAAACTTCTCAGCCTAAATATAAACTTCTGGTGACAGGCATTTTACAGCAGGAAGGAACACATTGCACAGATCTAATAAATTCAGAAAAATGTGAACCTAAGCAGTCCAGTTACTAACTACAACTACATGACTTAATTATAAATTCAACAAATTACAAAGACAAAGATCAAGCATAGAATTATGATGCAAAGCAACTGAGATAAGAATTGAAGGACCTTCATTTAGTGACTAGCATGAAGCAAGTTCTAATTGTACTATTGCAGTTCCTGATTTGATTATTTTTTTTCAAGTGAAAGAGTATTTATGGCAAAATTAGACTGCAAAGCAAGTCAAATATGTAATGTGAAATAGCAAGACAAGCCAAGGCTCCACTCAAAAATATTTAAGAGACCTCCCTTTGGAGAACCAACTTTTTAGTGCAGATCTACCTGTAATCCCCAGAAAGTCTCATAAAAATTGAAATCAATACATATTCCTGAAAATTAAGGAAAAAGAAGTTATAGGCCAAAATAATTAACCTTAACTAACCACATATGTCAGTAAGAATAGAATATCAAATATTGATTAAGTAAGCTAAGAGACACAAGTGTGTACCTTCCACAGGTTCTTTCTCATATTTTGTTTCATTTGATGTGTTAAAAACTCCTTTGATGTTTAAGGCTTCAATGTTTATCCAGAAACAACATCAATCAAAGTCACATGATACGCATGAAAGCATGAAAACGAATAAAAAATCAGAAGTGAGATTGGCTTCACACAACTGTACCTGATCGCTCCGATAATGGAAAGAAATGAGCCAGAAACATGAGAATCCTTCCACAAAACACCACATCATTTGCCTATGACATCAAAACCAACACGCTAAATTATGGCTGTCATGAGAATTCCCAGTTGCAGCTATTCAATCATGTAGAAATATGAATTTTTTCTATTTAAGTAATACTCATTTAATACAGTACAGTGAGCAGTCTATCATATAGCTACAAGAGAGCAAACAATTAGAAGTGATTTGTTATCTCCAACGTTTCTAATCAATCAAAACTTTGACAAGTCAATATCTCTACAAGCGATTAAGTATCACACAACATCTCAAAACATACTGGGTTTCATAATTTTTTCTTGTTCATTGGAAAGCAACAAAAATTCAAGCCATTCTGACCAAAGATTTGGTTTATAGATTATGCAATTTCCTATAAAAAAGTGTGAAAAAAAGTATGAAATGTATCAAACACACAGAGTTGAGAAAATAATAATAATAACAATAACTACTATGGAAACTGAGCTCCACATGAGTGGACTTCACTGGCAATGTTGGGTTTTGAGTGCCACATAAATCACTTCATGGACAACTTGCAGGCCAATCCCCGAAACTTGCAGGCCAATCCCTGACCTGAGAAAAATGAGGGAAAAAGGAGAACCAGGGAAATAGCCTGTCCACTCCATGGAGCAAGGCTCTATACAGCTGACCTGTCCATACCCCACAATGGAGGGAATTATCAGCCCGGAACTGGTTACCGATGGTTATTTCCAAACAATCGCAATGGTTAACGAGTTAAAACTAACTGATTTAACTACTTGCTTGAGTGATTAATTGTTCCTAAAATAAAAATATTATTACCAAGAGTTCATGTTTTACAATTTTACCTACAATCTACATAGTATCCTCGCTCACAATTATAATTGTAGACTGTATCACACAATGCTCTGAGTTGAGACAGCCACAAATCCATCACTTCATCATTGCTAACTACATCAGCCGGCGACAGCCACAATGTAACTATGACTGTGATGTGACACAGCTACAATAGCAATTTAAAACCTTGTTTGCTTGTAACAATGTTTAGTCAAACTGGTAGCATGCAGAAGCAAATGGTAAACCAGTTTCATATGGTAACTCAAAGATACTCCATGTGGCATCCAGCAAAGCATGAGGGTCAAAACTAGTGTAAAGAATAAATATCCTGCCATCTAATAGCTTTTGAGCTAGACTGTTTCAACTTTGAAATAACTTTAGCATTTATTGTAGCTTCGGCAACATCATGAGTTCATGGAGTAGCAAAATCATTAGGAGGTCAGAGAAACCCTGAATCATGAATAACAACGTATCATGAGCATGTCAGAGAAACCCAAAATCATAACCCACATTCCCCAACCTCTTTCCCAAAAGAAAGAGAAAACGGAAAAAAAAATTTCCTTTCAAGCCTCTTGATCTCCTGCAATCTCCATTTTCCAACATTTTTAGGCGTGTTGTCTCACATCTGATGCACTAACCAGCAACTGAGCAACCTAACAGGTTCCATGCCCATTTTCCAGCAACCAGCAGTGTCGCCAGAGGAGTGCAATCAGGAATGTCATGGTGGTAGATGCAATGGTCAAACCAGTTTTGTGGGATTGGGCTGGCTAGAAGCTTGTTTGGGCGATTGGAAGTCTACTGTCATGAGTTTTACATGTTTTCTTTGAGACCCACTGTCATTTTCATGTTTTGTGTGTAGGGTTTGCACTAGAAAGGTAAGCTTAAGGGATTTCTAACTTCTTTTGGTGTTCAGTGTTCATTTTTGGCGTTTTTAATTCTGGTTTTCAGTGTCTTGGGGGTGACCATAATGTGTTGTTGAACTAACTTATTTGGGATCCATTTGAGATAGTGGACAATCCTATGGTGCTGCCTAAGGTGATTTATGCTTCAATTCCAATTCCAGATGACAAGTTTAATGAGAAGCACTATGCTATATGATGTAAGACCATCCACATGTTTCTTAATTGGGTTGAGAAAGAGGATCATTCAAGTGATGATCCTCCCATGACAAATACTGCAAGACACAAATGGATGCGGGAGTATAATCGGTTGTATGGCATGATCAATAAGACCCCTGATACCTAAGGCAGACATGTGGTTTCTCATTGATACAGTGAAGGAGTTATAGGAGTATATGGAGTTCATTCTACAGAAGCCAATCTCTTTCAGATTTATGAGATGGCCAAGGACTTTAAATGCCCAACTCAAGAAGAGAATTCCCTGCAGGCTGGCATCACTGAGATTAAGCAGACATATATAAGGAATTGAATGTTCTCCATGATGTAAACAGATGGGTATGCAGCAGGAACAGTTAGCAATAGCGAGTTCTCTGTCAGGCTTGTGCCTCAAGTTTAGTGCTTCCCCTGGCCAGATTTTGACTAGTTCTGATGATGTAACCCTTATTGATGTGCATTATCAAATCCAATGGTGTATATTTATGTCATAATTGTGGTGAAGAATGTCATATTAAACAAATATAGTTGGAAGTTCAGTAGGAAACCAGCACAATAAGGGCCAACATTATGTGCAAATATAACACATTGTGATACACTAACGCTGTCACATCATCTGCTAACAGCATTTATAGCTGTTTTAATAGACTAATAGTCTCCTTAACTGAATCTGACTCAGCCTAGGAGATCTGTCTAGAATACAAACATAGCAATGGTGAGTAACCATACACCTAGCACCTATTACAAAAGATACACTAACATATTTGGATGATCATAGACACACGAGAGCATATATTTTGTATGGAGGAAAAGAGACAGTGTCTTAGTTCAGTTACTTCCATGTCTTCCTAGCTTGCAGACTAAGCCAACTACTGTTCTTATTCACTATTTCGTCCTACAGTCAATCTACTATAATGAGCAGACAATACTTGTCACTGACTTCCAAATGAATATAAACAAAATAACTAAATAAGAAAGCAAAAGAAAAGAGAGACCGAGGGCACATAAAGGTGAAACATGAATCTTCAATGCAGGAAGCAAGAGTAATAGTTTAATATCTAGAACAGCGATCTAAGATTTAAAATAAATATTATGCTCGAATG
>JAMLFY010000850.1:0-22254 GCA_030441495.1 Dalbergia oliveri
GGTCTCAACTTAGGAGGCATAAGCAACCACATTTCTGTGCTGCATAAGCACACACCCTAAGCCCTTACTAGAAGCATCACAATAAACCTCGAAGGGTCCCTAGGATCGGGTAGCACCAAGACAGGAGCCATGGTCAACTTCTGCTTCAACTCCTGAAAACTATTCTCACATTCTGCGTCCATCTGAATTGAGCATTCTTTCAGTTAACTTGGTCAAAGGTAGAGCTAGCTGGGAAAAACCCATAATAAATGGCCTATAGTATCCAGCTAATCCAGAGAAGCTTCAAATCTCAGTGACCATAGTTGGCCGTCCCCAATTAAGTACGGATTCTACTTTGCTGGGATCTACGGAAACTCCTTCTCGCGATACCACATGACCAAGGAACTTAACCTCTCCATCCAGAATTCACACTTTGACAGTTAGCATACAACTTCCTCTCCCTTAGGATCTGTAACACAACCCTAAGATGCTCTGCATGTTCCTCTGGTCCTTGAATAAATAAGTATGTCATCTATAAAGACAACTAAATTTATCCAAGTACGGGCGGAAAATTCGGTTCATGTAATCCATGAATATCGGAGCATTGGTCAGCCCAAAAGACATTACCTTATACTCATAATGTCCGTATCGAGTTCTAAAGGCAGTCTTGGGATGTCCTCATCCCGAACTTGAATCTGATGGTAACTCGATCTAAGGTCAATTTTTGAGAACAGTTGCCCACGTAATTGATCCAGAAGGTCATCAATTCTTGGCAGAGGGTACTTGTTCTTGATCGTTACCTTGTTCAACTGCCTATAATCCACACAAAGCCTCATACCCCCATCCTTTTTCTTTACCAAAAGAACAGGGGCTCCCACCGCGAGGCACTAGGTCTAATAAAGTATTTCCCTAGTAGCTCTTCAATTTGTGACTTTAATTCCTTCAATTCTAAGGGGGACATCATATAAGGAGCAATGGAAATAGGACCCGTCCCTGGGACCAACTCAATGGAGAATTCTACTTCCCGCTCAGGCGGAAACTCTGAATATCCTCTGGGAACACATCTGGATAGTCCCTCACCACTGGAAATCGTATTTAGGTCATAGATACTTTCAGCTTCACTAGCCAAGAGGAGGACATATTCCTGACGGCCTACCTTACTAGGGTTAGGTGTTACTAGGTCTAAGTAAAAAGAAAAGGGAACCACAGGAATAGAGGAAGACATGAGAAGAAATATAGCAGTTCAGTTGGACAATGCAAAAGCACATAATTTGGTACCAGCCAATCCATACCTAAAATGACTTCTAAGCCAGACAAAGGTAGACAAAACAAATTTGCATTAAATTCTTTGGCATTTATAAAAAGAGAAGTGGTCATGCATGCTTGACAAGTTCTGATAGGATTCGCAGTAGGGTGGATACAAGGAGGTCATATGATAACTTGACACAGGTAATCCTAACTTTTGTACACAGTCATAGGATATGAAAGAATGGGAGGCACCCGAATCATATAGTACGTCTAAGATAATTTCATTTATTTCACACTTACCTCGATCAGATCGGCAGATTGAGAATCTCCTTGGCATCCACAAAAACACGTCCTGGTTGTTGTGGCCTGGGGTGGTTGTGAGCTTTCTTATTAGGACACTCGAAGATCTTGTGTCCTGGTTTCGAAGCATGTGATTTGTGTGGTCCAGGAAGGCCTTCCTTGATATTTCCGCATTTAACACTCTCTTATTGCCTTCGGTCTTGGAGATTGAATCTTTTTCCTCTGTTGTTGTTGTTGTTGTTGTTTTGTGGAAATCTTCCCTTAGATTGGTGCATAGGCTTGAATCGAGGGCCTTGGCGCTAGTCCTCTCCTTGACATTGTTTTGCGCATACCTGAGTTTGCCAACTTCTTGTTCCTTAGCGCGTCGACACTTGTTCACCAAAGTAGGATAATCTCGAATTTCCAAAAGGCTCAAGCGGCTTCAATATCTTCACGAGACCCCTTCATATTTCATGCATTTCCAAACTTCATCCGGGTCACGCTGGTGAATTGTAGAAAATTTGCAAAGTTCCTCAAACTTGGCGGTATACTCGCCACACTCATAGGACCTTGTCTAAGGGCCATAAATTCTAATTCCTTCGCATTTCTCAGAGAAGCGGGGAAGTACTTGTGATAAAAAGCCTCCTTAAAGATGTCCCAAGTGATTTCATGCGGGAGGCTTCAAAGTCCTCTAGTACCTACCAGAATTCATCTACTTCACATATAGGTGGCAAAAGCCACCTTTTGAATCTCTGAGGGTAGAACTGAAAATCTTTTCCATTGCCTTGATCCACTCCTCTGCTTTGCAGGATCGAACTCCTCAAAAGGCGGGTTCGCCTTTCTAAACTCAAATTTCTACTCTACATCTACTTCATTCCCTCCTGGATTGACCAGGTGCTGCTCCTCATTGCGGTGTAATCGTTCCATCATTCGTTAGGAAGCAGCTTGCTCCCTTATTACCTGGGCCATTTCATGGAAAGTGTTCATCATATCAACATTGTTCCCGCTCGCTCTCCTGTCCAATTGAAGTCATTGATTCCTGTCACACCAAACAAAATATTGAGTTGAATAGGCTCAATACCAATCCAAGTGTGGCAGGAACCCACAACATTTCCAACCAAGGTCGTATACACACACACACACACACACATATATATATATGCATCATCATGCATAACAACTACTACGGAAACATAGTCGTCAATCCGGCTAATAGAATAGACCGGCTCTATACCATAATGTAACACCTTGCCAACTTCTACATTCTCCTCGAATACTAACATAGTAATTAGCGAGGTATCACTAATGTTTTGAATATGCACTAGTCGTAACATAAGGAATAAAGAAGTGTACTACATATATAGTCGTAGCCAAAATCAAATAGATACATATGGACCTAAGGTCTCAAGTTACAATATATACATTATCATAAGAGGTAGCCACATAACAACCCTAAGTAGTCAAAATCTCTGTAGTGTACAAGACTAGTTCCACCTGAAAACAACCTGAATAACATCCAGATACAACGTAGCAAAAGAAGACTAATAATCGTCTTTGAGTGAGTTCCTAAGACTATCCTATTACTATGTGTAACACCCTAATAATTAACCCAATACACCTAGGCAGTATTTGATTAATTACTAGACTTTACTCTTTGCTTCAGTTCCTTAATCATGCTTTGAAAATACTTAGTGAAATTACGAGCCATTTTTTTTTTAAACATAATTGAAAACGTGAGCCGTAACGTGAATGATTTAGCAAAATTTAAAAGACACATAGGAATTTACAAACATCACATCATAATATATTGGCTCCATCATAAGCATCCATAATTACATATCATATAGATATTTTGCCTACCAAGAGAATAAGACTAAGTGTAGGCAATCTAATAAAACATAAATAATATATGGATGGAAGGACATCCATTAATGGCACCTAGTAATAACACTCCAGGGATAGGGATAGATATCTGAAATATACGAGTGAAACTAGCAGGATTCAAGTTCACTCAGGTAAGCCTCAATGTGATTCACGAACGCTTCCTTCTATTTCTGAAGACGATGGAAAGAAAAATAGAGAGTGAGAAACTTATAAAAAGAATCTCAGTAGGGTACTCACCTCATGATGCATTGTGTCATCATCATCGTCCCCAGGAACCTCGGGTTATTATGAAATAGTGAGCATGCTAAGATTGATTTATTAAGTTCGAAAATATACTTTACCGAGGTTCGTCCTTTTAATCATGCGTCTTATAATGCATCATAAACTTAGCATGTCATGTTTATAATGAACTTTTCCTTTCATATATAATAACATAGTTATGCATAAAATCACATCATATTCCTCATCATCATTTCATAATACTATGCATAGCAGAATATCATATTTCTCATCATCATCTCATAAATACTATGCATAGCAGAACATCATATTCACATAATGCATTTACTTAGTTTCTTAGGTGACTTAAAGTTACTTTCATCATCATTTTCCTGGGCCACCCTATACTCCACCCTTTTGGGAGTAATCTAGGTTATGAGCTCATACCTTGCTAGTCGTCACCAGCATATACTTATCCCTTTTGATAAGTAAAAATTCCATCTCTACCCTTTTGAGAGAACAGACTAGGGGGCAAGAATCACCTTTTCACCGCCTATAGTTTGATTGGTCCAAAGGATCATTTTCTCATATATTTTGAGTCACCTTTAAGTCTTTGCATGTTATATCATAATACAATTCTTCATTCATAATCATCATAACATTTTCTCATTTATAGTCTTATGCCGAAATAATATATACCAACTGTAATCATGCATCTGGAGATTCCCAGGAAAGAGAGGTGGGTCACAATGGACACGCTTAAATACCAAATCTTTCCTTAGCCAGAATCTTTCCAAATTGCACTCTTACACATACACTTTCTTCCAGGAACAGAATATGTCTTTATTTCATGCATAAGTTTTCATTGTTTGCAACAACAACTATAACATACAAACCAGGGAATCAATCAATGACACCAAATTCTTAATAAGCATCAAATCACATTTTAAGTACACATAAATTACTAGCTTCCCATAAAATTCTTACAAAGTTTTAAAACTCTTTTAAAACTAATTCCTTTTGTTAAACTTGAAAGAAGTCATAGGACTTTAGGCCTAAATTAACCATGGGACCGATTTATAACTTGAAAGAATGTTCATAATTAAATCTTTCACTTAAGATAAAAGGAGCAAGTCTTGAGCTTTAGAGATTTAGGTGACATCTTTGAATTATTACCATGCTATGCAACCTTATTTTAATCTTATCTTTATAAGGTGATAGCTTGGAATTATAAACATGATATGCAATTCCATTTCTTTATCTTTAAGATTTAAGGTGATAACTTGAAAATTAAACATGATGCAAGAACTTGTAATATAAACATGATGCAAGAAACTGAAGGCGGAACCGCATAAGGAGGGAGGGAGAAGAATCTTAAGCAACCGAGCGGAGTCCGCATAGGACAAAGGGAGATGAGAATTACATTTTTTAAGCTCCAATTCTCAAGACTTCTTAAAGAATAAATTCTTTAACTCCAATTATCTCATTTCTTTGCTTATGATTCATAAGCAAGTCTTTGAGCTCTAGGATTTTTAGGTGATGACATAAAATAAACATGCCATGCATTGATTCTTTTAGCCATTATAAAATAAAGTGAGAGCATAAAATAAACATGAGATGCAACTTCTTTATTATCTTTAGAGATTAAGTGACAACTTGAAATTTAAACATGAAATGCAAGCTTGGAAATTTAAACATGAATATGCAAGTTCATTTATTCATTCTTGAGAATTTAGTGATGACATAGAAAGTAAACATGGTTATGCAAGGCATAAACTTAAACATGGATGCAAGTTCATTTTATTTCTTTACTAGAGCTCCTCCAAGACTTTAGAGAAATATAAATTCAACCCAATATATCTTAGCAAGACAAAGTGAAAAATACATCTTTCAAGTTCTAAACTCAAGATCATAAAAACATCATAAAAATATTATTCTTTAAAGTTTTGCATCAAGTGGAACTTTCAAGCTTTAGAGGCCTAACTTGTGATGGATTCACAACCCACCCTCAAGGTCCTCATCATCAAGCCATCATCTTAGTCCCACCTAGGCCATATGGCTGAATTGTTCAAAGAAAAGGAAGAAGAAAACCAAATGGAAAAACTAGAGAAAATCCATGAAATCATCATTTTGAACCAAGAACAACACTTAGCAAAGCATAGAAATAAACTTAAAAACAACTCCCTACCTAATCTGATTTGAAGGAAAGGAAGAGAACTTGGTTTCCTTGAGTGAAATGAAAGAAATATTCTTGAAAACTTGAAGAAAGAATTCAGCCAAGAGGAGGAGGAAATGAGAGCTTTTGGTGCTCCTAAAACTAGAATTTGTGTAAGTTATGAACTAAGCATCTAAACTATCTTCAAGCATGCCTATTTATAGAGATTTTGCAGCTCATAAATGGACAAAGGAAGGAAAGAAATCTGACCAAAAATTAGAGAAAAAAATAAGGAAGAAAAATCATTTTGTTTGGTGGCTTAAAACATGGAATCATGTTTCCATGTTTTCATGATTCTTTGTTTTCATTCTTTGGATTTTTGTGTAATAATTTTCTGACTTATTACTCAATAATTTCGTGCATTACAGCCTTGTGGAAGAGGATTTTGTGTGTTCCATGTATTTTTTAGGTGTAGGCAAGGTATTCATGCAATTTGAGAATTTACGGTTAAGGGTTTAAGTGAATTACTAAGCAATTTGGGTGTTTTAAGCAATTTTAGGTTCTAATCAATCTAAATAAATAATTTTGACTCTAGATTAGTAATTAGAATTTAATAAGCTTTAATTTGAGCCTAATATTGCTTAGGTTTCGTTAGACAAATCGAAAATCTCAAAATTTGCAAAACTGCACAAGACAGGGGCAAAATGGTCATTTTACTTAAAAATCCCGAGACTATTCAAACTTAACCAATGGTTAATCATAGCTTAAAAACACCTTTTAAAACATTTTAGTGAGGTTTGGGCTCTAGGCACGCAAATCGGAGTTCAAACGCGGCGTTTTGGTCATTTTGCGCGTCGAAACTCAAAATTAGATTCTTCTCCTCTATTAACACACATAACACAAACAATCCTCTATTATCATCAAAACATCCCCTTGAGGATGGGTGGCCCACGATCCTCATTTTGAGTAAAATAACCTCAAGGGCATTTTGGTCATTTTACATGTACAGAAATTTGGGGTTTGCAATATTTGCACGAATTGCTCCTAACTTTTCTTCTAACGTTATATTCCTTTATTAAGGATTGTTTGGTTTCAAATTTTATATAATATTTACCTACGTAATTCGGTAATTCCTAATGACAGTAAAAATTACAATAAAAATTGGGGCGTTACACTATGCAATGCATCCGTCTCTGGAGGTTTCTACTCCTTGTGGGAAGCGTTGGCCTAGGGCGATGACCTCACCTTCACACCGTGCTGAGGGATCTCTCAGATAGGAGGATGACGAAGTGCGTCTCCTGGCTGATATACGGTGAAGCGAGGGGATCTCAACTACAAGATGGGCCATATGTAGGGCACATGTAACACCCTAATATTTAACCTCAATACGCCTAGGACGTATCAAGACTAATTATTAGTTATTACTTTTCTTTAAATTCATTTATAAAATACTTAGCGGAAAATACGGTAAATTTTTTTTGAAATGATTTATATAAACCAAAGTGCGAGCCTTTGCGCGTAACATAAACAACGTGAAGCGGAAGAATAAATAAAACATACAGAATATAAACATTAAAGAACACATCCATCATAAACATCATTCCTCATTACTTTAGATAATATAGTTTAGTACATCACAACGGAAATATAACAGAAACATAAAGTCTTACCCGCACTAGTGGGCAGAGCTTGCAGTACAATGGGAAACATAAAGACAAATACATGGTAATAATCCCAAAAGATAAACACCCAACTATCACTACCCTCCCACTCCAAGCCTCCTGGTGACGCCGTCCTCGGTGATGTAGCCCGCGACTGACGAAGCTCCTCGGATGTAGCCCAACGAAGCGGAGATCTAGGCATGGGAATCGAGGGGACAGCGTGGCCTCCGCGTCGTGGTCGCCTCTCTGTCGACGCGCCTCGCATGCCTCGGCTGGGTGACCGTGTCCTCACTACCTCCTCCGTGACCCATAGGAACGAAGGGAAGATCCTCCGAAGGATCAGCCTCTGATCGAGACGGGGAACATACTCGGGATATCCGCGTACCTCCGACGAGGAAGGTTGGCGCGGGTCTATCTCTGGTCGTGTCCTCTCAAAGATCAAGTCGTCGCCAAAGGGTGAAGTCGGATCGAAGTGATAGCTGAGACGGGGGAAGCAAAGGGCGTCCCACATATGCAAAAACGCGCACCTCGCAATGACCCTTGAAGTGGTAGGACTGATGCTCGGGGTCATAGTGCACCTCCCATGTAGGCGGGTCAATGAAAATCACGAACGACGCCATCGATATCTGAAGACGTAACGGAAAGAAGAGAGAGGGGTGAGAATTCTTACTAAAGAATCTCAAGGAAGTCCTCTATCCTAGTGCCATCGTTTACGTCCCAGGAACCTTGGGTTTATTATGAAAATGTTGAGCATGCATAGGTTCATTATGAGGTTTTCACAAAGGTCGTTGTCCAAGGTCCATGTCTTTTATAATGATTCTTAATGCATGTATGCAACATAATGTTTCATGGATGCATGGTAGCACTTTAGGTAAATCAAACAATAATTCAAACAACATTGTGTGGCATGAAACTTTTCTTTGATCATCTTTCCTTTTCTCATACTTGTGTCACCAATAATATAGTAACCGCACCCTTAAGCTAGGCTATGAGCTCATACCTTAACTAGTCGTCACTAGTTCTTACTTATCCTCTTGATAAGCGAATCATAAATATCATAATCCCGACTCCCGAGTACGGGTAGGGGCCTAAGGATCACCCATCATGGGACTTTCTCCTTCTTCGAAACGCATCGACTGGTTAAGCCAGCGACTTTGTCCGCTTCGGTATGGCTCAACGTCCATACCCCACGTTTACTTTCTCCTCCGAGCAGGAGAAATGCGTCTCGGCATATAACTTTTAAACTTCATATTTCTCAAAAACTTTCTTTTTGTCCCTCAAATTTGACGGAAATTCGCGGCATAACAGCTACTCTCCGAATTTCCTCAAATTTGAGTCATGCCACATAATTTCAGTCACATGCATCATTTTCATGGAACTTTCTCATTGCCACAACTTTCTAGTTCACATGAGCATATTTCTCAATTTCATTCATATCTTTGAAACATTATGCATTTCAAACACAACAATTCATCAAATTATGCATATAAAGTTTCATGCTCAAGGAACTAACATAATCACATCATCATACGTGTGCACGAGGTTCATCATCATAATCATACTCTCTCGTCCACCTATCTCCAGTATCTTATGCTTTGCCCCTTTCGGGCTTTAAACTTGTATTTGCATTATTATTACCCTCAAGGGGTTGGCACTTAAACTTTTCCTCTAAAGTTTGAACTCACCAAGATTCCACTCAGCACTCAACATAAAAGGGCAGAAATATATATCGTTTGCTTAAGGGGCTCTAATCTCCATTCGCGACCCTTTTAAGATCCATCTTCGCCTAAGACTCCATAATTAATTCTTAGATCAATTATGAGGGATTCCTAGGCATGTTCTCTAAGTTATAAACCACTTAGATCTCTTATCATCATCTTATACTTAGAATTAGCACCTAATCATTTATGAAGGGATCTTGTACATGTCTTACTAATTATGAATCATTTATCCCTGAATTAACCATTCTAGAACAGATTTGCACTTCTTTGTATTAAGGTGTTCTAGAATTCTCATCTCAAGTCCCTTTTTAGTTACTTATTCTTTACTAGCTTCTCTAAATCGATCCTTGCTTCACTCAACATAATTTTACACATTTAACACCTTAGAACAGCATTTATAGTAGCCAAACATAGAACCAAATCATGAACCCATAAGATCACATAATCTCTTGGGTTGAAATGCATATAAGTTGCTAGTTTTCTCTTGGAATGTTTTCTGAAAACAAAAGGTGTTCTGGTAATCGATTACATGTTCCTAGTAATCGATTACCAGAGCTCAATTCATTCTGGGTTTTCAAAACAAGGGTAATCGATTACACATAATGGTAATCGATTACGTAGGTTAAATTTTAAAAAGTAAAGAACATAGGGTAATCGATTACATACGACGTAATCGATTACTTAGGTTAAATGTTGGAAGAGTAAAGAACATTTGGTAATCGATACAATAAAGTAATTCCAGTTTCCAAAGGTCTGGGCATGAAAAGCCGTAGTAATCGATTACACTACCTCTGGTAATCGTTACCAGAACCAAAAGTCCTTCAAAACCCTTCTGGTAATCGATTACATTGGTGGTAATCGATACCAGAACCTTGAAAATTGAGAAAACATGATTTTGACACATTCCAAACTATTTTAAACCTCTTGAGACCTCATAAAACAGTTTCCAACATTTCCTTGAAAATCATTCATGTATTTTACAAAATCAAACCATTGTTGGTTCATACCAAAACTCATCCATTTCTTTTTGAATGGAGTTTCCTTTTTAGGATACTTAGGGCAAGTCTTTGAGCTCTAGAGTGTTTAGGTGATGACAAAATCTTAAACATGCCATGCACTTTATTTTACTCTTCATTAGAAAGTAAAGTGAGAGCATAAAATAAATATGAGATGCAACTTCATTATTATCTTTAAGGATTAAGTGATGACTTGAAATATAAACATGAAATGCAAGCTTGGGAATTTAAATATGGTAATGCAAGTTCATTCATTTACTCTTGTGAAATTAGTGATAACATCAAAATAAACATGAGATGCAAGACATAAATTTAAACATGAATGCATCTTGTTTTTGTCTTAGCTAGAGCTCTTGCAAGACTTTTAGAGGAACATAAACCTCAACCCATTATGCATCATAAGGCAAGCTTTAGAGTTCTTAGCACCTAGACTTCAAGAGAAATCTTAAGGTTTGAACTCACCATCAAGCTTAAGGAAATGGACCCAAAGTTCATCACTTTGTCTAAACAAAACTACAAGAACTAAGTCATATTCTTTATTTTATTGCTCATAGGCTTCAATCTAGCGCGATTCTAAACAACCAACTTTAAGGTTGGCAAGGGTAAGCCTAGAGCTCTTTGAAATCATGAGATTAACTTTCTTAACAAAACTTTCGTGATCTACTAGACATATTTTACAAACTTTGTTCAAATCCATAGAAGAAAAACTGAAATCCTTAAAGGAAAGAGGAAGAGGAAAAACCGAAACTTAAGCCAAGAAAAGAAAGGAAATCCAAGCATGTATGGTCCAAGACCAAGTTGTTTCAAGCTTTAGAGGTTTCTCACATGACAACAACAAATCATTATCTTGAAACCTCATCATCAAGCTCACATTCTTTTTGTAGAAGGCCTCTTGGCCGAAAAAAAGAAAGGAAGGAAAAGGAGTTTGAAACCAAGAGAAAAACTAGAACTTTCTTGAAGAACACAAACAAAAATCATCAAAACTTAACCCCTACCTTAAGAAGTCTTGAAGAGATGTAAGAAAGCTTTGTTTTCTAGATGGAAGGAGAAGGAAATCCTTTTGGAGTCTTGAGGAAGAAATCAGCCAAGTTGAGGGAGTTTGAGAGGAAATGAGAGAATTTGCAAGAAGTGTGAACTTACAAGTGAACCAAAGTGTGACAAGGTTCATCAAGGCTTGGTATTTATAGAAAACTTGCAATATGGAGGCTGAAATGGGAGGGAGAACCGCGGCCTTTTGGAGGAGGAGGAGGAAGGAAATATCTCTTACAAAGGTATGGGCTTAGGCATGGCAAGCATGGTTGGAAGCATGGGCAAGGTATGGCCTAAAGCATGGGCTTGGAGTGCATCACAACTCAACATGTGGCACCATTTTGGGCAGATTTTCGGCCTCCTCATCAGCCAAGGGGAAGGGATTTTTGTTCATGTAATTGTGGTTTAAGGATGTGTTTAAGTGTTTCTATGATTAGGCTTTTTGATTAGGAGTTTGTAAGCAAGCGTTTAGGTGAGAAAATGGTTAATTGAGGTGGTTCAAGACTTGATTAGGAGGGTGATCTTATTAGATTAGTAATTTAAAATAATTCTTTTGGTCAAATGAGGTATGGCTCAATTCCTTAATTTAAGGAAAGAGAGAGAAAACACTATTCAAGATTCCATGACTAGAAATCTTGAATTTAAAGAATACAATTAGAGTTTATCTAAGCAATCTTAGGTTCTAATTAACCTTAATAAATCATTTTGACTCTAGATTAATTATCGAAATAAATTAATCTTCGATTAGAGCCTAATATTGCTTAGGTTTGCTTATTGCTTCATTAGGCGCACTGTACACGTTCTAGGGCAAAATGGTAATTTTACACTAAAACTGCTGGACCTTCAAGCAGACTAAACATCAAACCTTGCTCATAAACATCATTCTAAACTTCCTGGAAAAGTTTGGGCTCAAACGGCATCTTTTACCCGTGTAAACAGGAGGGTATTTTGGTCATTTTGAGCCGAAGTTTAGAAACGAGGTTTCCCCTGGATATCATTCATAACGCATAATCCCCTTCAAACATCGAGTTGACCCATTGAGGGTTGCCGGGCAACTGTCCTCGAATTTCGGGTAGAAATGACCTCGGGGCATTTGGTCATTTGTACTCTAACACAGAAATCGGGGCGTACATTACTCCCCTCCTTAAAAAGAATTTCGTCCTCGAAATTCGTTACCTTAGAAAGCTCGGGATACTTCATCCGCATCTCGATTCCAACTCCCATGTGTACTCCTCCGTCTTGTCTCGTCCCACGCGACTTTCACCAAAGGAACGGTTACTCCTCGCTGCTCACCACGGTCCACGATCCTCGTTGGTGGGGGTGAAAGTTAGGTCCTCCCTCAACTGTACATGCTCTGGCTCTAACACATGGCTAGGGTCGGATATGATATTTCTAGCTGGAGACGTGAAAGACGTCATGAAGATTTGCAGATTTGGAGGTAGGGCTATTTAGGCGCTGCCCGACTTTCCGAAGGATTTCAAAAGGTCCGAGAAATGGGGACTCAATTTCTTGATTTTCATGGCTCTACCTATTCTGAGTGGGAGTTATCTCAGAAAACATGCTCACCTTCTTGGAATTCTAACGGCTTCGCCGCTTGTCCGCATAGCTCTTTTGTCGGCTTTGAGCAGTCAAGATTCTATCCTTGATCATTTTTATTTGCTCTGTGGTTTCCCTCACTACATCCGGTCCCAAATGCTTTGTTCTCCGAGATCATGCAAGCACAAAGGCGACTGACACTTCCTTCCATACAAGGCCTCGTACGGTGCCATATCGATACTCGCATGATAAGTTGTTATACGCGAACTCGATAAGCGGTAGGTACTTATCCCAACTCCCTTTTCTATCCAAAACACATGCCCTTAGCATATCCTCTAATGTTTGGATAGTTCTTTCCGATTGTCCATCTGTTTGGGGGTGGTTCCGTGCTTAAGCACAACTTAGAACCAAACGCCTTTTGAAAGGCTTCCCAAAAACGCGACGTAAATCGCGGATCTCTGTCCAGAAATTATCGTCGATGGAACTCCGTGTAACCTTACTATCTCTTGGATGTACAACTGGGCCAACTTATCTAGGGAAAAGGTTAACTTGATGGGTAGGAAATGGGACTTGGTTAACTTCCACTATTACCCATATAGCGTCATGGGGCTTGGGTTCGGGGTCTGGTCACAAAATCCATAGATATACTATCCCACTTCCATTCGGGGATAGGCAAAGGTTGCAACATTCCTGAAGGCTTCTGGTGCTCAATCTTCACCTTTTGACAGACCAAGCACTTACTAACCCAGGCTACTACGTCCTTTTCAATGGGGCCACCAAAACATCTTCTTTAAATCCTGATACATCTTGGTGGCACCAGGATGGATGGTGAAGTGGCTTTTATGGGCCTCCTCCAAGATACTCTCTAGAGGTCACCATCTTGCGTACACACATCGGCCTTCAAACCTCCACAATCCATCTCCCTTGCTCAAAACCCTTAAGCTTTCCAGCCTTAACGCCTCTAGAGTCTCCCTAAACTCCTCATTTTCTACTTGTGCCATCATCACCCTTTGTTTAAACCCACTTGTTCCTGTAAGATGACACATCTTTACACTCTTTTCTGTTATTGACATCCCCAAATTCATGTCCCTAAACTTCTCTATGAGCTCAACTTCCTTGACCATCATGTGGGATAAGCGTAATGATTTTCGACTCAAGGCATCGGCAACCACATTGGCTTTGCCGGGGTGGTAACTTAGGCCGAAATCATAGTCCTTTAGAAACTCCATCCACCTTCTTTGCCTCATGTTTAGCTCTTTTTGATCAAGAGATGCTTAAGACTCTTATGATCGAGAAAACTTCAAACCTCACTCCGTACAAGTGATGCCTCCATATTTTCAAGGCAAACACTATGGCGGCTAACTCTAGGTCATGGGTAGGGTAATTAACCTCATGAGGCTTGAGTTGTCTAGACGCATAGGCTACCACTTGCCTATTTTGCATCAACACACATCCTAAACCTTTTCCCGAAGCATCACAATATACCTCGAAGGGTACATTGGGGTCGGGCAAAACCAACTTGGTTAAAGGTCAACCTTTCCTTTAACTCTAGGAAGCTCTTTTCACAATCGGGATTCCATGAAAACGGGGTGTTCTTCCTAGTTAGCTTGGTTAGGGGAAGAGCAATCTGGAAAAACCTTTGATAAACCTACGGTAATAGCCTGCTAAACCCAAAAAGCTCCGTATTTCCATATCTGGTCGGTCTATCCCAATCATTAGCTTCTATCTTACTAGGGTCAAAGTATACCCCTTTTGATACTACATGTCCCAAAAACTTCACTTCCTCCAACAGAATTCACACTTAGAGAGCTTAGCATACAACTTCTTCTCTTTCAACACCTCTAAAACCAACTTCAGGTGACCTTCATGCTCCTCGTGAGTCTTTGAATAGATGAGTATGTCATCTATGAAAACAACCACGAACTTATCTAAATAGGGTCTAAAGATCCTATTCATATAGTCCATAAACACGGCGGGTGCATTTGTCAGTCCAAAGGACATCACGGCGAACTCAAATGTCCGTCCCGTGTTCTAAAGCGGTTTTAGGTATATCCTCATCTCTTACTGAATTTGGTGGTATCCGACCTCAAATCAATCTTGGAGAATACCACCGCTCCTTTCCTGGTCCATAAGATCATCAATCCTAGGCAAAGGGTATTTATTCTTCACGTCACACGATTCAATTGCCTATAATCTATACATAATCTCATGCTCCCATCCTTTTTCTTAACAAACAAAACCGGGCTCCCCACGGTGAGGCACTAGGTCTGATAAAACTCTTTTCTAACAACTCTTCCAACTGGGTTTTCAATTCCTTCAACTCCAAGGGTGACATCCTATACGGGCTATCAGATAGGTCCCGTTCCCTGGACCAACTCGATGGAGAACTCCACCTCTCTCGGGAGGAACTGAGGTATCTCATCTGAAATACCTCGGGTACTTCTTACCAGAGGAATGTCATCTATGTTCTGCTCAAAGTTACTACTAGCGGCTAGAAGGACATATCCCTTAGTTTTCTCCCACTACAGAAGACATCTACGACATTCACATAAAGTTTCAAGGTTTGACTAGTCTTGCTAGGGATGACGAAAATAACAGATTTGGTATGACAGCCTAACAACACATGGTTAGCGTGAAGCCAATCCATGCCAAGGATTACGCCTATGTCTTTCAAGGGTAAACAAATTAAATCTATGACAAAAGATCTATTTTCAACGGTAAGATGGCAATTTAGACAACAGTTACATGTATGTACAGGACGGTTGGTAGGAGTAGAAACAACGAGTCAAAAGGAAGCTTAGAAACTTGCAAATTTAGAGACTCGACACTAGCATGTGAGATAAAAGAATGAGTAGCACCAGAGTCATATAGCACAAGGTAATACCATTTAGTTCGCACTTACCTTCGATGAGGTCGTTGGATCCATGTGCGTCCTCTGCGTTGAGGGTAAAGACTCGTCCTTGGTGTTGGTCGGGGATCCTGACTTACGACCCTCCATTACTTTTGCAGTCCTTCGCATAGTGGCCGAGCTTGCCACATCTGAAACACACTCCTTGCCCGGCTCCGGGGACGGTTGCCATGATTCTTTCCAGGCGGGGCACTCCAGGCTTGTGCGGTCCGGGGAAGCGGAGGGGCTCCTGGGTGCCTTGTTCTTGTTCCCATTGGGCCCTCCTTGTTGATTGTTGTTGTTGTTATTGCGAGGACCGCCCATTCCGCCTTGTTGATGGTTGCGGTTTCCGCGGCCGTTGGGTTGAACGCGGCCTTGGGTGTTGCCGAGATGGTTGATTGTTGGGTCCTCTTTGTTGTTGTGGTTGATGATGTTGTTGTTGTTGCTTGAACTGATTGGATTGGTAGGGATGGTAGTGGTTCCTCATTTGAGTCTGATTTGATGGCTTGAACTTCGGGGCTTGAGGTCCCAAACCACGGGACGATCCACCCTTGCGGCACTCATCTTCTTGTGCCCTTCTTCGATGATTCGGCACTTGTTGACTAGGGTCGGGAAGTCCCTAATCTCCATGTGTGCCAAGCAAAGTTAAGTTCGGCCCTTAGACCGGCCTCGAACTTAACACACTTCCATACTCATCGGGGTTCCCTTGGAAAACTCGTGAGAACTTGATCAACTCTTCAAATTTCGCCGTGTCCTGGGCGACAAGACATTCCACCTTGGACCAACTGCATGAACTCAATGTCCTTGGCGTTCTTCACGGATTCGGGAAAATACTTCTCATAGAAGTACGTCTTAAGCTCCCAATTGATGGCTGCCGTAGCTTCTAGCAGCCTTCGGGTGCCGGTCCACCAAAACTCAGCGTCGGCTTCCATCATGTAGGCAGGCAAACTTTCCTCAACAGGTAACCACAGAAGTAGATCTTTTCCATGTTCTTGATCCACTCATCAGCCTTGTCGGGGTTCAGAGCTCCACGAAAGGTTGGGGATTAGCCTTGCGAAACTCCCCAAACGGGCTTGTTCACAGCTTCGCGCGGGGACCTGAGAGCGTCCTTTGGTTGATTCATGCGGTCGAACATGCGTTCCATCGCTCTAGCCATTTCGCGTGCAGCTCCAGTCTCATCCCTCGTTCACCGCGGCGTTTGCGTTCCTATTCTGCCCGGGTGCCATTGGTCCCTAAGCACACAAGTCAACAAATACCGAGGTGATCAGGCTCAACATTCCGAACTGAATGAGCTAGTTACCATGGCATAGACAAGCAGACAAGGTCATGAATGCCTACCTTATAGCTTATCTCTAATAGCTAAGCACTACACATGACATACTAACGTAACATGCTTCTAAAGCATGGTCGCCCAATCCTCAGGCTCGTGAGAATCGAAACTCTGATACCATAATGTAACACCCTAATATTTAACCTCAATACGCCTAGGACGTATCAAGACTAATTATTAGTTATTACTTCTTTAAATTCATTTATAAAATACTTAGCGGAAAATACGGGTAAATTTTTTTTTGAAATGATTTATATAAACCAAAGTGCGAGCCTTTGCGCGTAACATAAACAACGTGAAGCGGAAGAATAAATAAAACATACAGAATATAAACATTAAAGAACACATCCATCATAAACATCATTCCTCATTACTTTAGATAATATAGTTTAGTACATCACAACGGAAATAACAGAAACATAAAGTCTTACCCGTACTAGTGGGCAGAGCTTCAGTACAATGGGAAACATAAAGACAAATACATGGTAATAATCCCAAAAGATAAACACCCAACTATCACTACCCTCCCACTCCAAGCCTCCTGGTGACGTCGGTCCTCGGGGGAGATGTAGCCGCGACTGACGAAGCTCCTCGGATGTAGCCCAACGAAGCGGAGATCTAGGCATGGGAATCGAGGGGACAGCGTGGCCTCCGCGTCGTGGTCGCCTCTCGGGTGTCGACGCGCCTCGCATGCCTCGGTCATCGCGTCCTCACTACCTCCTCCGTGACCCATAGGGAAGGGAAGATCCCTCCGAAGGATCAGCCTCTGATCCAGAACGGGGAACATACTCAGGATATCCGCGTACCTCCGACGAGGAAGGTTGGGACGACGGTCTCTCATCTCGGGTCGTGTCCTCTCAAAGATCAGGTCGTCGCCAAAGGGTGAAGTCGGATCGAAGTGATAGCTGGAGACGGGGGAAGCAAAAGGGCGTCCCACATATGCAAAAACGCGCACCTCGCAATGACCCTTGAAGTGGTAGGACTGATGCTCGGGGTCATAGTGCACCTCCCATGTAGGCGGGTCAATGAAAATCACGAACGCCATCGATATCTGAAGACGTAACGGAAAGAGAAAGAGAGAGATGAGAATTCTTACTAAAGAATCTCAGTAGGAAGTCCTCTATCCTAGTGCCATCGTTTACGTCCCAGGAACCTTGGGTTTATTATGAAAATGTTGAGCATGCATAGGTTCATTATGAGGTTTTCACAAAGGTCGTTGTCCAAGGTCCATGTCTTTTATAATGATTCTTAATGCATGTATGCAACATAATGTTTCATGGATGCATGGTAGCACTTTAGGTAAATCAAACAATAATTCAAACAACATTGTGTGGCATGAAACTTTTCTTTGATCATCTTTCCTTTTCTCATACTTGTGTCACCAATAATATAGTAACCGCACCCTTAAGCTAGGCTATGAGCTCATACCTTAACTAGTCGTCACTAGTTCTTACTTATCCTCTTGATAAGCGAATCATAAATATCATAATCCCGACTCCCGAGAGTCCGGTAGGGGGCCTAAGGATCACCCATCATGGGACTTTCTCCTTCTTCGAAACGCATCGACTGGTTAAGCCACGACTTTGTCCGCTTTGGTATGGCTCAACGTCCATACCCCACGTTTACTTTCTCCTCAGGAGCAGAGAAATGCGTCTCGGCATATAACTTTTAAACTTCATATTTCTCAAAAACTTTCTTTTGTCCCTCAAATTTGACGGAAATTCGGCGGCATAACACCTACTCTCCAATTCCTCAAATTTGAGTCATGCCACATAATTTCAGTCACATGCATCATTTTCATGGAACTTTCTCATTGCCACAACTTTCTAGTTCACATGAGCATATTTCTCAATTTCATTCATATCTTTGAAACATTATGCATTTCAAACACAACAATTCATCAAATTATGCATATAAAGTTTCATGCTCAAGGAACTAACATAATCACATCATCATACGTGTGCACGAGGTTCATCATCATAATCATACTCTCTCGTCCACCTATCTTCAGGTATCTTATGCTTTGCCCCTTTCGGGCTTTAAACTTGTATTTGCATTATTATTACCCTCAAGGGGTTGGCACTTAAACTTTTCCTCTAAAGTTTGAACTCACCAAGATTCCACTCACACTCAACATAAAAGGAGAAAAATATATATCGTTTGCTTAAGGGGCTCTAAAATCTCCATCGCGACCCTTTTAAGATCCATCTTCGCCTAAGACTCCATAATTAATTCTTAGATCAATTATGAGGGATTCCTAGGCATGTTCTCTAAGTTATAAACCACTTAGATCTCTTATCATCATCTTATACTTAGAATTAGCACCTAATCATTTATGAAGGATCTTGTACATGTCTTACTAATTATGAATCATTTATCCCTGAATTAACCATTCTAGAACAGATTTGCACTTCTTTGTATTAAGGTGTTCTAGAATTCTCATCTCAAGTCCCTTTTTAGTTACTTATTCTTTACTAGCTTCTCTAAATCGATCCTTGCTTCACTCAACATAATTTTACACATTTAACACCTTAGAACAGCATTTAACAGGTAGCCAAACATAGAACCAAAATCATGAACCCATAAGATCACATAATCTCTTGGGTTGAAATGCATATAAGTTGCTAGTTTTCTCTTGGAATGTTTCTGAAACAAAAGGTGTTCTGGTAATCGATTACATGTTCCTAGTAATCGATTACCAGAGCTCAATTCATTCTGGGTTTTCAAAACAAGGTAATCGATTACACATAATGGTAATCGATTACGTAGGTTTAATCCGTTTCAAAAAAGTAAAGAACATAGGGTAATCGATTACATACGACGGTAATCGATTACTTAGGTTAAATGTTTTTGGAAAGTAAAGAACATTTGGTAATCGATTACATTATAAAGTAATCGATTCCAGGGTTTCCAGAAGAGGTCTGGGCATGAAAAGCGTAGTAATCGATTACACTACTCTGGTAATCGATTACCAAAACCAAAAGTCCTTCGAAAACCTTCTGGTAATCGATTACATTGGTGGTAATCGATTACCAAACCTTAAAATTGAGAAAACATGATTTTGACACATTCCAAACTATTTTAAACCTCTTGAGACCTCATAAAAGTTTTCCAACATTTCCTTGAAAATCATTCATGTATTTTACAAAATCAAACCATTGTTGGTTCATACCAAAACTCATCCATTTCTTTTTGAATGGAGTTTCCTTTAGGATACTTAGGGCAAGTCTTTGAGCTCTAGAGTGTTTAGGTGATGACAAAATCTTAAACATGCCATGCACTTTATTTTACTCTTCATTAGAAAGTAAAGTGAGAGCATAAAATAAATATGAGATGCAACTTCATTATTATCTTTAAGGATTAAGTGATGACTTGAAATATAAACATGAAATGCAAGCTTGGGAATTTAAATATGGTAATGCAAGTTCATTCATTTACTCTTGTGAAATTAGTGATAACATCAAAATAAACATGAGATGCAAGACATAAATTTAAACATGAATGCATCTTGTTTTTGTCTTAGCTAGAGCTCTTGCAAGACTTTTAGAGGAACATAAACCTCAACCCATTATGCATCATAAGGCAAGCTTTAGAGTTCTTAGCACCTAGACTTCAAGAGAAATCTTAAGGTTTGAACTCACCATCAAGCTTAAGGAAATGGACCCAAAGTTCATCACTTTGTCTAAACAAAACTACAAGAACTAAGTCATATTCTTTATTTTATTGCTCATAGGCTTCAATCTAGCGGATTCTAACGGCCACCAACTTTAAGGTTGGCAAGGGTAAGCCTAGAGCTCTTTGAAATCATGAGATTAACTTTCTTAACAAAACTTTCGTGATCTACTAGACATATTTTACAAACTTTGTTCAAATCCATAGAAGAAAAACTGAAAATCCTTAAAGGAAAGAAAGAGGAAAAACCGAAACTTAAGCCAAGAAAAGAAAGGAAATCCAAGCATGTATGGTCCAAGACCAAGTTGTTTCAAGCTTTAGAGGTTTCTCACATGACAACAACAAATCATTATCTTGAAACCTCATCATCAAGCTCACATTCTTTTTGTAAGAAGGCCTCTTGGCCGAAAAAAGAGGAAGGAAAAGGAGTTTGAAACCAAGAGAAAAACTAGAACTTTCTTGAAGAACACAAACAAAAATCATCAAAACTTAACCCCTACCTTAAGAAGTCTTGAAGAGATGTAAGAAAGCTTTGTTTTCTAGATGGAAGGAGAAGGAAATCCTTTTGGAGTCTTGAGGAAGAAATCAGCCAAGTTGAGGGAATTTGAGAGGAATGAGAGAATTTGCAAGAAGTGTGAACTTACCAAGTGAACCAAAGTGTGACAAGGTTCATCAAGGCTTGGTATTTATAGAAAATTTCAATATGGAGGCTGGGGAGGGAAGGCGGCCTTTTGGAGGAGGAGGAGGAGGAAATATCTCTTACAAAGGTATGGGCTTAGGCATGGCAAGCATGGTTGGAAGCATGGGCAAGGTATGGCCTAAGCATGGGCTTGGAGTGCATCACAACTCAACATGTGGCACCATTTTGGACAGATTTTCGGCCTCCTCATCAGCCAAGGGGAAGGGATTTTTGTTCATGTAATTGTGGTTTAAGGATGTGTTTAAGTGTTTCTATGATTAGGCTTTTTGATTAGGAGTTTGTAAGCAAGCGTTTAGGTGAGAAAATGGTTAATTGAGGTGGTTCAAGACTTGATTAGGAGGGTGATCTTATTAGATTAGTAATTTAAAATAATTCTTTTGGTCAAATGAGGTATGGCTCAATTCCTTAATTTAAGGAAAGAGAGAGAAAACACTATTCAAGATTCCATGACTAGAAATCTTGAATTTAAAGAATACCGTTAGAGTTTATCTAAGCAATCTTAGGTTCTAATTAACCTTAATAAATCATTTTGACTCTAGATTAATTATCGAAATAAATTAATCTTCGATTAGAGCCTAATATCGCTTAGGTTCGGCTGATTGCTTCATTAGGCGCACTGTACACTGTTCTAGGGGCAAAATGGTAATTTTACACTAAACTCCTGGGACCTTAGAGCCAACTAAACTCAAACCTTGCTCATAAACATCATTCTAAACTTCCTGGAAAAGTTCAGGGCTCAAACGGCATCTTTTACCGTGTAGGCGGGGTATTTTGGTCATTTCGGAAGTTTGGGAACGAGGTTCCCCTGGATATCATTCATAACAGCATAATCCCCTTCAAACATCGAGTTGACCCCATTCGAGGGTTGCGGGCAACTGTCCTGAATTTCGGTAGGAATGACCTGAGGGGCATTTCCATTTGTACTCTCAGGCGGAAAT